>MU107025.1:0-71375 GCA_012274485.2 Sinapis alba | reverse complement strand
ACAAAGGAAAGAGGAGATAAGGAAAGAGGAGATAAGGAAACAAGAAAACAAACAACACAGAAAGAGACAGAGGGAGGATTTTAAGGGGTTTCTTGAAATCTGGAGAGAGTTTTCAAGAATTGAGGGGGAGAAGAAAAGGATTAGGTGGTGGAGAGAGTGATGAGAAACGGGACCCATATGTCTGGTAGTGGCCATAGGCCATACCAACAACAATGCCCTTCTTCTTCTTTAAAGTCCTTTTCTACTTTATTATTGTATTTTTTATTACATTTTTTTAACTTTTCTTTCCGACATCATCAAACTTGTCGTGCTCTCTTTTGTAAAAACAGAAAAAAATATATATATTTAAAAACTATATATCAAAAAAGAAAAACAGTTGTGTGTTATATAATTTGTGGAAGCTTTTGTTTAAACATCACTCTTTCTTTTTCCCATTTCTGTAAGAATTTGTAATTCCTTTTGATGATTGCTATGTAGAGTTTATTTGTATACATCCGATCTAGTGGAGATACTTTGACATGTTCACATAAACAGAACTACTAAAGATATGGAAAGTATATAGCTAACCAGTTCTGAAAAAGTTGAATTATGATCGATATTGCAATATCTGAAAGATAGTGGAGATACAACTGTTGAAATCTTATTGGAATGACTAATCATTTTTCGAAAATTGAGATTTATCTTGTAGAATATGTTTCCATCACTTATGTTATCATCGTTTGAGCTTAAAGATTGTTATGCTTATGCATATCATTATATGTATCTAATGATGTGTAACGTCCTCGTCTCCGTTAGTGGCTCCATGCATGTTTACTTGGTTTTTGGGTCTTACCACCAGACTAATAGTCGGTGCGTTTTTCATTTTCCGAATGTATAAAAACTTTATTTACTGATCTTACAATAACTATAAACTATGTTTTTCTGCGCTATGTACAAAAATTAAAAAAATAAATTATATTCTAAAATAAAATTTTGTTAATTTTTTAGATTTTATTATTTACTTGCCAATATTTTTAAATTTTAAATTTTGAATTAATTAAATGTAAAGATTAAGTTAATTTAATAAATTATTTACTTCCAATATATATATATATTAAAATAGATATGTATATATTTATCTAAACATATGTTTTTTTATCTATTTTCTAGTTAAAATATATTAAATAAAATTGTATATAATTGAGAATTTTTTTTGTTAAATATATAACTACCAAAATTGTAAAATTAAATAATATTTTTAAAATTTATAAGTATTAAAATAAAACTAGTTGTATTATAATTTTAAAAGAAACTGCATAAAATTTTGAATATATTTTAGTACTAAAAATTATATAATCTAAAGAAAATTAAATAACATTTTGAAGTTTGTGAAATATTTTTATATTTTTATTTCTATTATTATATTATTTAATGTTATTACTTTATTGCAAAAATTTATCAAAAATGTAAATTAATATTAAATATAAACATTCATGTTACAATTAAGTTCAAGTTATGTCATCATTTTCACTAAACCATGTTATATTTTTCTAATGAAAATGAATTTAATGATGATATATAAAAAAATTCAAAAAATACTTGTCAAATAATATCTACAAATATTTTTCACTATTTTCATTCTTTGTATGGTTTTGTGGATTATTTTCTTATAGATCATTTTTTTACTATTTCAATTCAAATACATTTAACTTAATTTTTTATTTTAAAAAATAATAATTACAATATATATATATATTAGTAATACAGGTAAATAAATCATTTTTTATAACATCTGCACATGCACTATTATATAACAGAAAGAACGATGTTACATTATGATTTTTCTCATTTCAATATATAGATAATACCTGGAGTTTCAAATTATATAAGATATGTACTTCACTAATCAAATTAATTTCAGATTAATATACTTGCACTTAATTTTAAAAAAATATTGATTTCCATTTAGATAATGTGTATGCTCCCTTTATTTTCTTTTTCCTTTTTCGTGGAGGACTATGACTAATGTCAAATAAATTGAGAAAAAATTGGTTGCAAAATAGGAATCATTAAATAAATAGTGGTGATGGGATTAGTCATCATCATGTTTCCTAATATGCTATGATGATCCAGTGAAAAAAAATTCCAATCGCAATTGATGTGTGGAAGTTTCTCTTTCGATCGAAATCATGACTAAGGACATTACGACAACATATATTTCCTACTCTATTGATGGATTTGTTAGGAAAAAAAAATGAACATGGTTTTCTTTAGTAATTTTCAAATTTGGAAACAAATAGTAATAATTTTGGTGGTCTAAAAATTAAGTCAAAATAATTTTAATTATTTTATCTCTTCAGTATATAAATAATCAACAAAATTAAAATCATACTACTTTGCACAATAATATTAATACATACGACTATAATTTAAATTAACAATAACACATATAATTATGATGAACTATAATTATTTGATAATAGAAAGCCTCAGTTCAAAGAAAACTATAATTATTTAATCTGTCTTGTTTATATTGAATGCCTCATGTTTATATAATAAAATTATTAAAGCCTGGTTACTCACCAGTCACCTCAATTTTTCTTAATGAGAGACGATATCCTTTTCAACCATTAAACCCAGTGCCCTGCGAATGATTTTTCATACCATAAGCCAAACTTAAAAATAATTATCTACTTTATTAAAATAGAATCACTATTTTTATCTACTATAAAAAATCATATTAAGTTTACTTTATTAATAGCATCTATTCAGTAAAATCTATAGAATATTCCTTTTAAAACTAATACGAATCCTAACGAAATCCTAGCTAAGTAAATATTACTCAATGTCCCTATTACTAATCCGAAATCAAACCCTATATCGTCTAAAGCCTATCTATACTATATATATTATCAATCCCATAACTCTAACGACACACTCAAACATACGAACTAAACATTCCATTTTTACCATGGTGCCTCCTAAAAGTATTGTAAAGAATTTAATTAACCCACACATAAACATTTTAAGAATACAAAATTTAGAAACCAAAATTCCCAATAAA
This sequence comes from Sinapis alba, assembly GCA_012274485.2. NCBI lineage: Eukaryota > Viridiplantae > Streptophyta > Magnoliopsida > Brassicales > Brassicaceae > Sinapis > Sinapis alba. The sequence goes on along the minus strand of MU107025.1, from coordinate 68,332 downwards.
ATTATTAATAATTCATCTAAAACAAATGTTTAAAATAAAATTTTTAAACTGATGTTATAAATTTAAGTAAAAATGATATATTAACAGAAACATTGACTATATCTCTAAATCAAAAGAAAAACCTAAAAAAACTAATCGGAACCAAACACATAATAAATGAAGTTTTTCATAAAAATGACATATGATTACATATGAATATTACATTCATCTGAATATTCTCTCACCAAATATAAAATTATCAAAATTTTATATTTATTAAAATATAATTATAATTATTAAAATTTTATTGGTTAAAATTATGGAAAATAGTTAATTACAAAAATTAATGTATTGGTAACTAAAACTTAATATATTTTTTTAATAAGTGTGAAAATGTTAAAACATGAAACATTTTGAAACGGATGGAGTATATTCTGAAATTATATCATAAGGTTTACTTTGAAAAATTTAGGATAAATAATAATAAATTAAAAAGTAATCACAATGATATTGATATTTATTTGGGATTAGAAATACTATATTTTATTACAGTGAATAATTTATAATAAATAAACAATAAGTGACATAAATTAAATAAAAATAAGAAAATATTCAAAGATAGTATAGATACAACTCCAGTTGATTGATTTTTAATATTGGCGATATTTAACATTTGTTCTAGACTTGCGTGTAATTTAATATTGGCGTTTTTTTCTTTCTGCCTATTTTTGCAATTTTATTCATTTTTTTGGGCTATCTGTGTCGTTCCTTTATAGGACAAAAGGCACGAACATTGCTTTTACTATAAAGTTGCAACCCAAGTGGGCTGTTGGGTTGCCTAAAATGGGAAATTAAGAAACTAGACTGGAAGAAACATTTAATTTAGTCATAACCCACACGAGTATTTTTTTTTTTGTCAACACGAGTATTTTTTATTATTATTATTATTTAAGAAATTAAAGTGAAATTGATATCTCTGGTTATAAAAAAATTATCACTAGTGCTAAGTAATATAGGTGTATAAGCTGACAAAAAAAAGTAATATAGGTGTATATATCATTTATTGGTTGCGTCCACAAAAAATAGGATGAATCACAGTAGAAAATACGAGAGAAATAGGTTATAGAAAGATAGTCGATGAGTTTTTTTTTTGGTAAAAATATAGTCGATGAGTTTTAATCAATACTATATTTTGACTTCAAAATGTTGGTATATTTTCACCATTTTTGATAAAATTTGATTGAATTTATAATTTTTATTTAAAAAATAATTTAAAATAATTTTATTAGTGTTTCAAAGAAATTATTGTATTATAATATTTAATTTGTAAGCAATATTTTTATATCTGACACATTCTATGATTGAACCGATAAATCTGTCAATCTGTGTATAATCTAATTTAGATTTAATAAATTATTAATTTAATAAAAAAATATTAATTCAAAATCTGATAAAATTCTGTAAAAATTTAAAAACTCGCCATTAACCCACAATCTAATAGCAGAGATATGCTAAAACCCCCCCAAAATATGATAATATTTTTGATTTTTTTTTATCCTTTTTAATATTATATAAAACTGAAAAAATTGTAATTTCTTAGACCTTAATAATTTTTTTATTAAGTCATTTGAAAAAGAAATAATGATAATAGAAAAACCAAAAATATTGATATGACAATATTAATTTTTTGTTATTAATAACTTATGGTAAATTTGTATCTCTATTTACTTTAGATCTAAAATTTAATTTTATGATAAGTATTAAAATAATTCTGAACATTTGAAATTAACATATAATATTATGTATAAAATGACATAGTAAATCATATTTTTAATTTTTATGTAAATATTCATATTCGATCTATAAATAATACTATGCATGAAAAATGATACTCTAATTAAATGAAGAGTATAATTTGCATAAAGATAGAATTAATATTATTTACAAAAATGGATTGTACTCATATTGTTTTATAATAAGTGTCATTTTAACATTTTTTCTTGTAATACAAAAAGTGTCATTTTATAATTTCAATGCAAATTATACTTACTTTAACTTTGAAATTAATTACAAACTGCATTGATTTTATAAATAATTTTATTTATCTCAAATACTATTGACCAAATAGATGTAATTAATATTTTAAATACATTTTAATCATTTTTTAAATTTATGTAAAAATATCTAAATGACACTTATATTGAAATGGGGGAATATTAGTTACTATAAATATAGAGAATATTCTGTCGTTTAATTTAAACAATAATATTATATTAAAATTAAATTAACAGCATGGCAATGTAATTTTCTTAAAAGAATTAACGACATAATCATATAATTCTAAGTATAAATTTTTGTACTGTTTTTCTCATAATGCTATATTCAAAGTGAATTTATCTAGTTTTCATGTATATTTCAACTAATCGAAGTCCATATCCGACGAATTAAAACCGATATAATATACCGTGAATTTTGTATCTCTTGAGAACATATGAACATGCTTACATGCATGCAGCAGCTTGAGAGTCAATATCATTTGGAATCATAAGGAAAAGACAAAAGGAGATTCATGATATGTAGTATGTAATCAAATGTTCAGGATAAATGATGGAGATGACTTCACGCTTGTAAATATATTTACTGATAACGTACAAACATTCGAATTGTAACATAAATGACACTCAAAGATGACTCCATGCATGTGCGTATATAATTATATATTTATATCAATATATGTTTGATTTTATTGATATTGCAAATATTCGGAATGTTGAAAACATTCGGAATGTTGTAACATTCCAGATTCTAAGTCTCTTGTAAGTTGTAACCTATACTCTTCTCAGAAAGTTATATCATAATTTACAAAACAACAAAATGATAGCGTGTGTATATTAGTTTGTAAAAGGATTATATGCTGTAAAGTAGTATTAAGCACTGATCATGGTTTTAGAAAGTGATCAACTGTTAATAATTTTATACGTTTATGGAATAAAATCAATACACAAAAAGTTTACTCTGGCGACCGGAAGACACATGGTTTTTGTCTCTGGAGTCTCCCTTGTGTCGTCTTCGCTCGAGAGAAATCACGGTTCTGATGTAAAGTCTACTAGCTTCGAAATCACTGCATGGTGGGTTTGATGTTGCTGTCGGAGTAAACAGTATTTAGAGTTTTGGAGACGGTCCCTTATGTTGCTTTCAGAGTTGGTGGCGCGTGGAGGAGAGTGGTCGGCTGCTGATCCAAATCTGATCTTAGGTCTTCCCGATTTGAGTTCTCCCGGTCTGAGGCAGTGTGGCGGCAATGGCGGGTTTGTGGTCTTCTCCTTGGTGTCTCAAAAGGGCACATCCTTTCTGTTTTGCCATGGATGTTTCAAGCTCTCATTAGCTCAAAAGTGTGCTTAACCGAAAGTGATGGCGTATGTCTTTGCCTGAGGTGGTGGTGCAGTGTCGGTGTCTGTCATCTATGGCTGCTCCGAGACACTGCTGTGTCTTCCCTCCTTTGGTCCAATCTCTTCCCGATTCTCGTTCAAGTCCCTCACTGATGCCTTGTTGACTAGGGTCTTTGGCGTTAAGCTCATGTTTTGTCTTATGTGTTGATTGCATGATGTTGTCGGTTGCAATTGTTGGAGGCTTTAAGCATCCGTCATTCGATTCTCGGAGGCGACATACAACATTAATAGCGAAGACTCTGTCTGGTCTGCGGGTCCTTTCACTATTGTTGGTGACTACATACGGTGTTGCGCAGTTCCTAATTTCGTAGGCTTTTGGTTGGTTTCCGTGGTAGTGTTTACCAACGCTTTTTTTGCAGGTCTTCGAGTTTACTCTGGTATGAGGTGTGGCAGCTTACTTGTTCCCACTTTTCTGCTTTCTGTTCGTGGTTCGTAGACTTTTTTAACTATATTTTCTTGGACGGCGTTACGGTGGAGGCGTGTGTATAGGCGGGTACAAGAGCATTTTGGTTTATGTGTCTAGCCTTTATCTCCTCTTTACGTCATGTGTCTAATTGACAGTAATGATTATAACTATTGATGAATTTATCGGGTACAAGCTACATCAGAGATATTGTAGAAAATCTTGATATTTGAGGAAATAAGGTGAACTTCACCTTCTTACCGTTTATGTAACGGTTGAGAATGGTACTTGATTATTATATAATTTTTGATCTGATTTAGCAAAATTGATGCAGTGATGGATCAAATAAAATTAGTTATGAAACATTTGAATATGATAATTTTGTTCGAGTCCTGTTTGTAATCAGAATTGTAATCTTCGACTTACGACTTACGGGTTGATTTTATATAACATAATATATTTTAAAAAATGCAGAAAGTTAGCTAGTACTTTTCTTTATCCGAAGAAGTTAGCATTTTGCTTAGTATCGTATAGCAGCCGAGGAATATCACATGATGCCGAAAATAAAAATTCAGTCATTATATAAAGATTAAAGCATATGCTCGATGCTAAAAATAATTGTGTGTTTAAAATATGAGTGCATTACACTATAAGTCACTTTTATCTTTTTGTTTACAGAATAGGTTACTTTTCACTTGTGGGTCACATTTACGGAAACCAAGAGAGATTTTGGACGTTTTTGTCCTTAATGAGAAGGAATGAATGTTTGTGGACAAGGATGTTTGTGGACAAGGATGTTTGTGGACAAAGACATGTTGAACACATTAACAATGTTTATAAACAAGTAAGTGTGAACATGAACATATAGATATTTGTGGACGGCTAATCATGAACATGTATCTTTGTTAACTTGTAGATCTCCATCCTTGAAGAAGCGTGGACATGAATTTATGGATGTTTGTGGACGAAAAATTCGAAATTATATATTTGTTAATTCACATGGGTGTATGTGGACGACGATTCTGATCACAACTCATTAACCTTGGTGAACACAATCTTTCTCAAAACTGGTGATGCCTCAGCTATTCTTAAAAAAACAAACCTAAAAATTAGCCATAAAGAAACACACTTTGCTTATATCATTACCAATAACAATCGACAACAAAAACAATCCCAAAAACTTATAATCGAAACAGCTTAATAAGTGTTATTGTGATAAAGATGAACACTTCAATCATTTTTCAATCCCACCATTTTAAACAAGATTACCGGAATCAACACAACACAATGAACCTCAATACCCATCATCGTAAACATCAATATATATCCTAAAGGCTCTACCTTTTCACCAATCCGCTTGCCAGAAAAGGTATTTTCCAGAAATTGAAATCAATTTTCTAGAAAATAAAATCAGTTTTGGGAGTCTCAACGATGTCAATAGCTCAAGAGAACAACATCATCAACGGAGCAGCAGTGAGAGAGAGCGTGGAGGTAAGTCATGGATAAGGGTAAGAAGAAGGGCACTGAATAAAAGGACAGAGAAAAAGAAGAAAAGGAAGGGACACTGAATAGGATTCTGAAGTTAATTAAGGTTGATGTTCTTGATTCACTTTAGTGGAACAAGATAATTTTTTTTTGGAAGAATTAGACTATTGATCTTTGTCAAATTGAAAAAAACTAAAAACAATATTGTTTGCATTAAGAGAAAAGGATAAAGAAGATGAAGAGTTAGTGAAAGGACAAAATGGACAAATAACAATAATAATGTGTGTTTCAAAGTGGAATGTGACTTAAGGTGAAATTGAAAAGACAAAAAGTGACTCAGAAAGTAATTTTCTCTTAAAATATTTAACTGCAAAACAGTAGAATGACAATTATGTATTATTAAAATAATGAAATGACAAAACAGATGAACGTAAAAGTAAATTTTCTAAAAAAATCGATTGATTGAAGAAGACTAGAATCATTTCATTGTTTTAAAATTTACCGGTTACAGGATCCTTAAAAATACGTAAGAGAGATATGCTGTGACGAATTAATGGGAAGTAAAATATAAAGAAAAAATATTGGCCGTGAAAGACGACAAAGGGTGTCGTTTTTGGGAGACAAAACGACAAGGGCGCGTGGATAGAACAAAACTTTTTATAAGTAAACGACACGTTGTTCAACGGTCTTCACGGACCACCCAGATGTTTTACCCGTTTAGTGCGTGCAAGACACAAATTGCCTTTTTCTCTCTCGACACCTTATGCTCCTTTTCTCACGTTCTCGTACACGTTATAACTTATGTATTTATCAAAAATACAAAATAACAAGTTTAGAAAAGGTTCTAAAAAACATCAAATTTCCCAAAAATAATTTTTAAATATTATAAAAATTAACCAATAAAGATTTGACAAATATTAAATGGTTTTAAAATTATAGGGCATAGAATCTTATTTTCTCAAAAACATTTTAATATTTTGAAAATATTGACGAATAAACATTTGACAAATATTAGATGAACTTTTGAAATATAGTTTTTATACAATAAACTCTTTTATTTTCTCTCTTTGAGTAATGTTTTAGGTGAAATTCATCATTGCTAATGTTCTAAGTAATGCTCGAAAATGGATTTAACCCGCTCTGTCTGATGCGTTCTGCCTTGAATTCAATTATTCTTTTACTTGAAAATTGATTTGTTTGATCTGCAAAAAGAAAATATAACATCTGCTCAATTTAATTTTGAAAGTAACGAGACAGTAATATTTATAATAAATAAAAATAGTGACTTTATTTAGGCTTTTTTAAAAAGGTAATAAAAACTAGAAATAATATGTTTATAAATAAAGTTTTTATATATTTTTAAAAAAGAATATTATTTTTAACAAAAAGCAGTTTTTTTTTAAGTTACGAGTTGACAACTACCCACAATTTAACTTTGATCAATTTGCACCCATCCTACATAAAATATACTTAACCCACACCTATGATTCAGTTTTTTCAAATTGATCGACTCAAACCCGTCCCATGGCGGATCAAATGAGTCAGACCCACAAACCTATATTATTAAAATTGAAATACGTTTTGGTACCGTTTTGAAATATAGATAACAATATAAATAAAAATTGTTTAGAAACATAGCTATCAATGTCCTTTTAGTACTTTTGTATTTACACATTTAGTCATTGCATTTACAATAAATTAAATACTTCATTTTGTATTTATTTTTATTTACAAATTCTGTCATTGTATTTAAAATCAATTTAAATTAATTAATTACAATTTCAAAGTTGATGGTGTTATTAATAATCTGGGAATATCAATTACAATATAATATATATTATATAAAACAATTTTTAAATATAGTATTATCTTATTTAGTTTAGTCAAATTTAAAAATTTCGAGAACTCAATTTCAAATAAAAAATATCGTAAAATTAATAATAATTCATAAGAAACTAATGCAAAAAATTAAAAAGTTTAGTATGTTGTTTCATTTTAAAATAAATTAACAAAAAAACAACAAGTTATTATATGAATAGTACAATTACATCAAATTACATCACGTTATAAAATTTTAATATAATATTATGTTAAAAAGACTTATTATCAAACATCTATATTATAAAATAATGTATTCTACTCTATATGTAAACTACAAAACATAAAAAATATACATGATATTTTTTTTATAAATCAACGGTTTATGAATTTACGTTTAATATAAGTTGAATCAAACATCCGTGTGGGGTGCGGGTCAAGTTCTAGTTATGATTAAAAAATTTACACCTAATTCTAAGAGCATTAGTTTTAGTGAATTTTATAAAAATATTATGTGTAAAAGTAAATTTTAAATAAAGAACAAACAGAAAAACTGAATAGAAAAATTGAAGGAATCTTTTGGTTAAAAGACTACTAGAATTCTTAAAAACATTAATGACATTTATCTATGAAATATCATTTTTAAGTTTTTGTCACAAAATATCATTCAATACAGAAAACGAACAAAATAATCTTTTTTATTTTGAATCTTTTAATTTTAATTTTTTTAAAAAAAATTTGAAACTCTAACCCAAAACTGTACCTTTTAACTTTAAACCCTAAATCTAAATTACTTTACTCTATAAATATAAGAATGTATTTACCTTTTTAATGAAACATTTTAATCATTTTGAAACTATTTTTATGATAAAAAAAATTATGGCTATTTTAAAGTATTTTTCTTTATTTATCTTACAAAAAAAATATTTATCTATCTTCTGTTGGGTAAATATAATTTAGATATTAAAAGTTGCTGTGAGAAACTGATGCTCTAAATAGCACCAACAGAGAAAGAACATATTTTGAAGGTACAAATAGAGAAACCAGAACCTATTAGATAGAGGAAATAGAGTAAGAAAACTCTAAAAAGTGTTGGAGTGTGAACGTTTGGGATCCAGGAAGCACTAAAGAAACCACCATCACACTTCACAACTTCTCCCTATAGCTGTGAAAGTTATGTTAAGATACAACAAAAGTTGAGACTTAAGAGGGAGATATAACCAGAGATGACAATTTGCAATTTTGCTGACTGAGTTCTCTAACCGATTCTTCTTCACGAGACTTGACCAGAGTTATCATTCGTCTTTGGCTTTTTCGTCACTAGGAATACCAAATATCCGTAGGTTACTGTCCATTGAACCAACTGCAATGTATCGTGCATCTGAACCAAACTTCACACATGTAGCTTTACCTGCAAGTTCAAAGCTTCAGAAACATAATCGCTATGTGACCATTTATAGAGAGTTTTAGGTAAGGAGTTTAACCAGTGCCGGATAGATCAGGAAGTGTCTTGATAAGGTTCCATTCAGCTTTCACACTCGCCGTCTGGTATAGTCTGCAGCCGTTTCAACACATTTTATTTATAAGTATATAAACCCGAATGTTACTGAAATGCATAGTCTCTTTTAGCTGAACTTGGTCTCTTTGACCCATTGAATTCCAAATGCGCACTCACCTGATATCTGATGCAGCAATACCAAGATAAGATCCGCTAGGGTCAAACTCCACTGCAAAAGAAAAGGGTATTTTCATTTAGTTACCTTATACATGGAGATTTCTTTATCAACAAAACGGCTAGAACGCTATGGACAGGAACGGGATACAGTAGTTGCTTACCAGAGTTTGCATCTGAAAATAAGAATGACTTGAAGTTCCTTAACTTGCGCAGGTCCCACAATTTAACACCATCCTCAGCAGCAGTCTGCACATTTGCGGAACCAAAAAAAAAAAGACATTGATGTACACAGCATCGTATTTGCACTTTCACTTCTCGGAGTTTGTTCAAAGTACTCACCGCGAGGAAATAACCATTCTCGGAGAAAGATATAGAGGTCACTTCACCCGTGTGTCCATCAAACTTCGCCACATTTGCCTATTATCCAATACAAAAACGAAAATAAAATGAAGGGTAGTGGAGATGCTTAATGATTTTGAGAGGCAATACAATCCGCAAGGCCTGAGTTTTTACCTGACTTTTAACATCCCAAATCTTGACAACAGATTGAGAAGTACCGGTTCCCAGAATGAGACCATCGGGATGAAAAGAGGCAGCCGTGTAATCCACCTTCTCAGAATCATCCGATACCTGAAGAAATATGAAACTGGCTCATATTAGGAAAGGAGCTTGTACGCTCACCATGAATCGACTTTAGGAACAAGCTTATATGACAATGCTTATCAAGAAAGTACAATTAGAACTGAATATAGAATAATTTATGTGATAGCATATACGCAAAGCTAGAAAGGAAGACGCGCGTAGCTGGTTCTTTGATGAAAGAGATTAGGGACCTTTGCAAGGCATGAGCCAGAGGAAAGATCGTAGAAGCACCATGTACTGTCAACAGATGCCGACACAAAGTATTTATTTGTGGCGTGGACAGTTACAGCTCGCACCTGGAAAAGGCATCATCGCTAGCATGTCAAACAAAAAAAGTATATGAATTAAATGTGACTGTAAGAGTTCTCCAGTTTCATCCTTTACCTCTGCCGAGTGATCGTTCAATATATGCCCACAAGCATAATTCCCATCCCCAGAATCCCGCCAGATACGGACTGTCTGCAGGTAAGTCACTAATTTAGCAATAAGAATATACCTATCAAACAAATGGTGATGCATAACCCCTGAGAAACTGAACAGAGTCGCAAAATAATCTGGTGTGGGCGATCAAAACGTCTTTCATAACTCTATGCAGTGAACCGATGTTTTTCTAACTTCTAAGATAGCATTATGACATCTACAGAATTAGATTTCATGGCTACTTATTATCTTTTCACACTTAAAGTAAACAAATGCATCTGCCAGCTACTAGTTTTCAGAACAAAGGCTAACACAACGCAGGATTACAAAATTCCTCCAGAAATAATGACCAAACACGATCCATAAAAGAAGAAAATAATGATACTATGGATTTTAAATCCGTAAATGTATCTTGATTACCTTGTCAGCCGAAGCAGTCAAAACAAGATCGCTGTCACCTACAAATTTTACACTTGTAACCTACAAAAGGGTCAACACATGTAAAGCACGGAGCTTCATAAAAAGGTCAAATTTAAGCCAAAAGTTTAAAGACCTTTTTCGAGTGACCAGTCAGTGTTGACAAGATTTGCCCTGAAGGGCAATCAAAGATAACAGCATTTGTATCAACACCTCCAGTAGCAATGACATCCTGATTACCGATTAAAAATAAATGATACTGAGAGGTAGCTTTGGCACACCAGAATTAGTGTAATGGATATCAAAAGAAATGCAAAGGATCACAGATCATAATACAAACTATCACACCTATAAGGGACTATTAAATTTTATGCCAAAAAGACGGAACAATAAAATGATCATTGCTCAACCAAGGATGAATCAAGACTACTCAAGTATTTATGAATACAATTCTGCCTGTCAGCAATCACACTATGAACTAACTTCCACAACAGAGGAAAATAAGAAGAAAGTGATGAGAAACCTTGGAATGTAGGATGTCCATTGAACAAATGCCTGGTTTGTTGGTCTTGTGAAGTGGGTGGCTTGATAACTGAGTGAACTTCTCCAAAGCATCTATTGAAGCCAATGTTTGAGGAATCTGTAGAAAAAATAATATAAATATAAAGACAGCAAAAACCAAAGCAGGAAAAAAAGACAAAACCAAAAACTATTAAAAGTACATTTGCGAATGGACTGGAACAGGCGGAGATGACATGCAAAGAGAGGCAGGAATTAGCAACGTTTTCCTAAAGTTTCAAACCCGTATTTGGATCTAAATAGATATATTGAATAACATAATGCATAAGCCTCCACTTCTACATTTGACTGTTACAAACAAGAAAACGGTACACAAAAACGCCGAGCTGTCAGGTTGTGCCTTCTAACTTTTAAATGCACGATCAAATAAAGATGGGAAATAATATGCAGTACCTGTCGCTTTTTGCGCTTCTGGGAGAGAGCGGCATTGCAATCTGTCAATTCCGTGATAATTTCAGCTGAAATGCCAGGACACAACTTCTTCGCATCAGGTTCCATTTCTTCATCACCAGCATCTAATATGCAACAAAAGAGCAGAGTAACATGTTACAAGATAGAAAACTAATTAGGCAACATATTTTGAGTAAAAGGTGTACAATCATACCTCGTTTACCATTACTCAGAGCAGCATTAGCTGTCACAGCTTCTAGGGCAGCAGGTATATGTCTTTCAGTTTCTGAAAGCAATTGGCGTGCTTCATCTCTTTCTTTTTTAAGCCTAGCAATCACGCGACAAGCAGAATCATGCTGCAAACAGAAGGCAATTTTTTTTCCAAATGGTTTTGTGGAAAGTGAAACAAGGGTACATAATAATAGTAATAGATCATGCCAGTATGCCACCTCATCAAGCGGTGCCACAAACACAACCGAAATTACCTGATACAAGGCATGACTTAGCTCTTGCCTTGCAGTATGCAGTTGTTGCTCCAGGGAAAAATTTGATAGCATCAAACCATCCCATTCCTAAAAGTGCAAAACAGATAAACTTCTCACGTGTTTACCTTGTCTGATTCAGCCAAAGTAATGAACAATTTCTCTTTCTCGATTAGCAGTCATAAAACGAGCAGATGATCAATGCAATAACTGCTCAGTTAAATGAATCTGTACCGGGTCGATCAACCAAACTCTACATGGCCAGTAAAAAACAGGGAAATGCTATAGTGGACCTCCCATAAAGAAAAACAAGCACAAAGCGAAAAGAAAAGGTAGGGAAAAAGTTGGAAAAGCTTACATTCTGGAACGTTCCAAGCAATCCAGGGATGCTAGCTGTATGCAATGTTTTCGGTTTTAAGACCTGCAGAATGTTGAAAGAAACTTAAATGAGCTTCTTCAACAGTTCTCCGCACCAAAGAAAGTGTACTACCTTGCCAGTTTTGATGGGAACAATATCATCAATGGTAAGAGGTTCACCAGTAATAGGGCACTTCCCATAATCTTACAGATCGAAAAAAATCTTCATGAAATCATTACAATGTGGATTGATAAACTAAAAGGACTAACTTTCACACTGCTACGAGAGCTATCCAAACAAACAGCATCATTCAAAAGACTAGAAGAATCGAAATGAAAAAGCTACAAGCTTACAGAGATATGCCTCTCGATTAATCGCTTCTCGAAGAGCAAACCTGACTTCGTCGAAACCACTGCCTCGTCTGGAACTTCTCCGGAGACTGTATGGAATAAAAAGATCACAGTTCAGCCACCAATCAACCAAAAGAAAACCCTAAATCGGCATATTGGGAAAAAGGAGAGAGGAGAATTAGATAAAACTTTACTTGCACAGTTCATTGTAGAGAGAAGAACTAGTACGAAGCAGCACGAGCTGTTCGGTTGAAGTGGAACTTCCACTGAGCGGCGGAGCTAGGGTTTTAGATTCTCCGGTCCGGCGATGCAAACTAAATTCGCGGGAGCCAGGAAAATGGTGAAACCGTGGAGGGAGAGAAGAAAATTAACACACTCAGTGGGAGGAGGACTAGGATTCAATTTTCTGAACATATGGGCCTCTAATGATCACTAACGTTATTTGGGCTTTATCTTACATTCTTGGGCTTTTGATTTTTCTAATAAATGACAATGTTGTTATAAAAGATTAATTTGATTTTTCTAATAAATGACGATGTTGTTTGATTTTTCTAAACTAGGAGGAGTTTGAGGTTTAGGCCTTAATCTCTTCTTAGGTTTAGGATCAGCCGGCGCTATACCGATGATAAGGCATAAAATATCTTTTCCAACAGAAATCATATTAGGAGTACATCAAAACTAATTCCAACTACTAAACCACTAATCCAACACATCGTTGATATTTTTTTTATTTTTTCATAAATAAATATTTATTTTCATGATTAATGATATATATATATATATATATATTCTAAAATTTAGGGTATAACTAATTTTATATTATTACATTTCCAAAAAAAGTTATATAGTATGAATGTGATAATTTAATTTATTGTTTTAAATTATCATATATATCGTATTTTCCTTAGGATATTTTTTATTAGTTTTAAGCTTGAATTTTAGAATAATAAATTCTTTAGTATTATTCATACCAGTAATTTATATATTAATAAATTTGGTCCTTACATGTATATTAATTTTTAAATTATTAGCAAGACATAATTAGTTAATTATGTATAAGTTTTATTTTATTTTATTTTATATTTAAAATAATAATGAACACTAATAATCATGTACATTAATAAATTAGGTTTTAATAGGATTAGTTATTTTGGTTTATAATTTAAGAATGATAAAAGTAAAAAATAATAAAAATTATGGGCTTGTAACCTCACCCAATAACTAGTTATTGGATATATTTATATCAATATCAATATATTTAGGGATTTTGTAAACAATATTTTCATTTGGATACATTCTTTGCATATAAACAAAATATAGGTTTGTGCAACAATTTTTGTTACAATTTCCAGGTTTTGTTTGTATATTATTTTGAATATATCATTTGATATATTTTTCGATTTTGACAATTCAGATTTGAATATATCCAAATTTGAAACCAGTGTCATATTAGTTTTTTTACTCCGTTTTATCTCATTCGAATATTTCTATATAGTATAACTTTTTTTTATATGTTAAATGTTGATATATAGTTTTAGAAAATAATGTTGAAAATATAAAAAATTACTAATTTAAAATGTTTATAGATAATTGGTGTTTATGTATTCTTGTTCAAGAAGATTTATATGTTCTAATTTTGGTTTAATTTATTATGATTATTGAACGGTTAAGTACTAATTTAAAATGTTTATAGATAATTGATTGGTTCATCTGTTGTAGAGATGGTGATAACAATTTTGGAGGGGAAGCTGATGAGTGATGACAAATGCTTAAAAATCTTGCCAATAACCAGTCTATTCAAAATAAAATGAACCGAACTGGTTTTAATTCATGCAACATAAAATATATGACATAATGATATTGTGCTCCTTTGTCTTTTGCCACAAATTCAAACGAATAGGTGTGTAAATATTTTGAGAGCATTACACTATCAGTTACTTTTTCTTGGGTCTTTAACACGAAGAGGTACTTTTTACTAGAGGTGTACTTTTAACTTTTTTATGAAAATTTTATTTCCTAAATGCCCTTGTGATTAACGAGACTTGGGCCATTGGTTATATTTAAAGTAAATACTAGTTAGGCTCTTTTTTTGTTACATTTAATTAATATATTTATTGGGTCTTGTGCTTAAACATAAACCATTGGATTGTTTTGTAACGAATTTGATCTGAAAAACAAAAACATCTAGACGTTTTAAATTTTATTACGTGTTGCAGAGTTTGTGGTTATGTGGTTGTGGTTAAAACGTAAATAAAGTTATGGTTGGCTGGTTATAGATAGACAAAAAGTTGTGGTCAACTAAACTGAGTATGTGTTGGTTGATAAGTTGCAAGCGTAGTTATGGTTATGTGGTTGTGTTTTTTTGGTTAATGTCATTATCGAAGGATTGAAGATGTGGTCGTTTGTTTGTTCATGTAAATGAAGTTGTGGTGAATGATGTTTTGTACTTGTGGTTAGTGGGTGACGATATGTGTTGAGCAGTCATATGTATAAAAGATATATTGTTCTAGAGTTTGTATCTTTGGTTACACGTTTTGTGGTCTTAATAATCTGTAAAAGACCTAGACGCCTTAGATTTTATTAGGTGTTGCAGAGTTTGTGTTCTTTTGCAAACATAGTTGTGGTTACGTGGTTGTGGTTAAGCATAAATGAAGTTGTGGTTGGTTGTTATAGATTGACAAAAAGTCGTGGTCAACTAAGTTGAGTATCCACACAAACTCCAAACGATAAGTAAAAGACGATACAGTTTACCTTTCATTGTCGATTTCTCAACTTATTACGGCGGTGAGTAAGTAGCAGCGGCTGGTTCCTCCGGCGGTCGTATGGGTGATAGAAGGGGAAGGTGAAAGGATTAGAGGAGGGTTAAATAGAAGTAGATAGAAAGATAGTGGTTTAGATATGTCAATCTTAAAGGAGTATCGAAGAACGTTATTGAGTCACCGTGAACCGTAGAAATCAGGAGTGAAATCGAAGAGAGAAGGCGATTTCTAGGGTTAGGGTGAAAGGATTTGGGGGGAAATAAAACAAAAGTAAAAAGGAGTATCGAAGAACATTGTTGAATCTTGGTGACCCAAGGAAATCAAGAGTGAAATCGAAGAGAGAAGGTAATTTTTAGGATATCGGTGAAAGGATTTGGGGGAAAGTAAAACAAAAGTAAAAAATAAAAAATATTTTTATTTTTTTTAGTAACTATGTTTTTTCTCTTTTTAGAGGGTAATTTAGACAAAAGAACATAGAAAAGTACTGCACATGTAGAAAGTATGTCATAGTGATATGGGTCTTAGAGAAAGTATGTCATAGCGTAAATTTTTCAAATATTTTTGACCGGTTTAAATAAAGTTTATCTATGACCGGTTTGAAGAATCAAAATTGCTGAGCCAATATGAACAGTTTAAATAAGAATTTGCCAAATATAACTTATATAACAAATAAATTTTTATGTGTAATTATAAAATATATACATATTTACATTTATTTACTTTTGATCGATTTTGTTCGGTTTAATCCGTTATAAATCAAACTAGATCCAAATCTTACGATTTTTATAAAATTATATTCATTCGGTTTATATAGTATACTAGTATGTTTCACCTATGCTATCCATGGGTTTTCTTTCATTGCTTTTTTTATAAACTCAAAATATTCTTTTCTGCAAAAACTTCTTCTAGTTTAATTTAACTTGTTGTAATCACAAAAATATAATTATTTTACATAAAAGTAAATTTTAATATTTATAGAAAAATAAATTATGATAACATGATATTTTAGTATTTATTAGTAAATTAAATATAGTAAAAAATGTTGCATGCTGTAAATATTATACTTGGTTGACCAATGATATTATAGATGTAATTAAACATACTTAATTAATTAACTATTTTATTTTGTGTTTTATGAACTTTCACCTTATGCATATCTAGCTTGATTAAATTCTTTGACCATTTTATAAACAAATTTGTTTTCCGGATAGGAGATTTTAAAAAACATTTTGAATTAAAATAAAATAAAAAACAAATTTGCTGGTGATTTAAATGTAGAATGATGAGATGGAAATCGTGCATGTAACCGTTGAAGCAGGTAAAACATTTTTTTTTTCTTTTCATTGTAAAATGGACATAAAATCAATTATTTATTCAATTTTTTAAAAAAATATTTTTTTTGAAAAATGATGCATAAGCCGTATGTCAAACTATGAGATTAGTTAAGTGACTTGTGTTTTAGTATATAAGGGATACCAAAATCAAAGCATATTGTCTATTTTAGTTTGGTTCAGTTCGGTACGGTTTAGTTTTACCTTATTAAACGTGTCTAACTGCTTCACATAAACAACGAGGTTAATGCGCTTTGTGCAAACATATGGACCAGATTTGGTGGAAAAAATCGTTGAATATAGAAACCAAATAATCGATGTTATAACTTATAATACGGTAGGTCGATTCAATTAACACGAATATTCAGTGACACATATGTAGATGTATATCTACTAAGTTATAATCTTCTAGATGAATAATTGAGCAGACATTTGCCACATCCAAGAAGAAGAAAAACACAACTATATTTTATATCGAGGTCTACGTGTTTGAGTTTTGGATTTTAAATGAAATGCGTAAAAGGAAATCGAATAAGGATCATCAACAAACTGGTTCGAGATAATCATGTGCCACATCCAAAGGCTCATTATCAATGCTGAGAAGGGTATAAAAAAACTAGTTTTTGTCAATTTGTTGGCTGGTCCATGGATTCCCAAATTCATGTGAAAAATATTTTCGTAATAAAATATCAATATATGTGTTCTAAAGACTCCAAATCTCCAATAATCCAATCATGTATATTTTAAAAGGCAAAATATGTATTATAGGTTTTTTTTTTTAAAGACAATATGATAGTTTAATTATTCCCATGATTGTATAAAGAGCTAACTTTCTTAGAAATCCGTTTTCTAATAGATCACTAACTGAAAATTTATAACAAATGTGTAACTTTTAGAGACTTCTTATTTTTTGGATGATTAGAAATTTAAAAGGATGTTAACACACGTTTGACCTGACTAGCACCAATTTGTTAAAAATGTAAACAAAAGCAAAATTACAAACTAACTAGAGGATTTGGAAATTTTCTTGAAAGATATACTTACATATTTACATCAATTCTGATAGGGAGTTCTCAAACTAAGTTTCTTAAATATATATACAAAAATATTTATATTTCATTAAAAAAATCTCAGAAATCATGAGAATTCCATCTTAGGATGACTATTTTTAATTTTGTCACCTCATTGATCCATTTATAAAAATATTCTATGTGTTCACAGTTTTTTTTAATAATTAAAATCTATGTATACGCTTAATAGTTACATTTAGATAGTTAATATTTATTTAATAGTTCCAGTATTTATAAAATCAAAGTATTTTTACAATTAAATTTAAAATAGATATAATTTCAAAAAATTGTATTGAAATTTTAAAACAATATTGTTATGTAAAATGTCAAAATAATACTATTTATAAAAATAAAAATATAATAAATGAACAGTGGGGTAACTCAAATAAAAAGAAAAAAATGGATAGAAGAAAATAGATTTTTTGTCAACTTAGATAGTTAAAATGATATATATATATATATTATATATATATATATATATATATAATATTGGAACTACATAGCACAAAGAGAAATATGATAATGAAAACGAGTTGAAGCAATATTAGATTAAATTAAATAAATTGTAAAAATGATTTTCTTTGTGAAGTCTTCTTTTTTTTTTTTTTTTGAATAAGGACTTTCAAATTTAATAAAAACATAAACGTTTACATGATAAGACTATGTAGCCTTATAGTGAAATAAAGTTTGCATGAAACACACTTCATGATATGATAAATCTCAAACCTAAGAAGCTTCTTAGACCATGATTAACCTTGGATTCTTAAGTGGGGTTCTTAGCGTAATTTAAGAACCGATTCTTAACTTTAACAAAGAAAAAGTTAAGAACCGGTTCTTAAATCTCTCTAAGAATTCCACTTAAGAACCCGGAGTTAATCATGCTCTTAGGCCCCAACTAGAAAAACCAACAAAGAAAATCAAGAAAGTAGCTAATGAGAAGTCTTCTTGTGAAGTCTTCTTTATCAACAAAATATAAATTTTATTAATCGATGCGGGTTACCGGGTGAAGCAGAGCGGGTTGACCCACGAATCCCTCTACACCACCACCTCGGATCCATATCTCTCTCACTCTGGATCATGCGCACCTGCTCACTCACTCACAATCTCCACTTTTGATCAAAACCCCCCTAATTTCAAGTCTTGACGTAAAGAGGAAACACGCAAAGGTGGGCCCCCCGCATTGTAAGAACCCTCTCTTCCTTTAGTAGTGGACATAGTCAAGTCTCTCACACACACACAAACACGGCATATACACACACAAAAAAGGGAGACGTTCCTTTTATCCATCGTCTCCATTGGTACCAGTCAGACATTAACGTGGCTTATTGAAACAAACACCCATCTCCAAGAAATCATTCTTGCTTCTAAGCTCTTCTCACTTCATCGCAACAATCCAGAATTGACGAAGAGGGATTGCCTTCTGTTTTTCCTCCCGTAGGAGAGAGTGTCTTCGATCCAGCCCCTTTTCTCTTACTCAGGTACAAGAAAATTGTATGAACAAGACGAAAGTCTTGTCCTTTTTACGATATCAGTTCTTGTTTGTTTGTTTTTTGGTTCATTCCCAGTTGAGCATAGTCAATTATTCATGGACTATGAATTGGCTTTGGTAGAGAAAGTGATTGCAGAGAATATTAGCTTCTAGGTTCAATCCTAAAATAAAAAATATGCAAAATCCTCACTTGTTTTTCTTGAGCTTGAACAGTCCATCAAAGTCTTAGCCTTTTTTAATTAATGGGCACATCTAAAGTTTCAAGCTTTTTATTTTCTTGTCAATTCGTGTAGGGTTCTTCTTCTTCTTTAGCTTTTAGGTATATGGGGTTAGGTAATATTTTAAAAACCTTGACCTTTTTCAGGAAAATTAGCTTTGTAGCCTTGAGATGGTCTTGAATGATTGAATCTGGCTTTTGTTTGGAACAGTACATTTACACCATAGTAATGGCTTTTGTTTGCTAAAGTAAAGCTTATACCTTGTACCTAATCTTTTCTTATTCTGTGCATGATTGTCTCTTTCAGATATTTGAAAGTGTTCTTTGAGTATACTTCAGATCCGTATAGGTGTATAATGAAAGACTTGAAGTTTGGTGGGCTTTGATTTATAGCAAGAGAGCTAACAATGGGGAGTGTTACTCCTGCTGTTCACAAGGATGATCCTGAGCTTGAAGACGAGAATCTGCCTGGGGAAAATGGTTTATTGAGGTCAGGGAACTTGTTGAGTCAGAAAACACAGCAATGTAGTTTAGTTTCAAACAGTGGAAAGTGGCTACAGATTGTTAAAAACGGTCCAAAAGGGTCGTTATCTCGTGCCACTAGCTTCTTCTTCGATAACAAGATCCCAAGGCATTTGGTGTCACTGGACGAGAAGTATCTCCGTAGATGCCTCGACCTGATTAATATCAGTGCCTTTAAGTCAGCTAGTTGCAGCCTTTCTATGAATCTTGTTGGATCAAACATGAGTTTCTCGTCGTCATATAGCTTTGATTCAACCGTGATGATCCCCAAAGAAGATGTTGCTCGCCTTGTGTTTGATCTTCCGTTGGTAGATGATTCAGGCAACATAGTGATTAGCCCAACCATCACAGGTTGCAAGAGGATTACACATAATAAACCTCTGTTACCCAATCTTGAAGCATTGAGTGGTGATGATATGAGTACCAGGACAAGGCGAGACGATGGTGTTGAAAAAGGGTTGGTTTCATGTGATGTTGTCTCTTTATCAAGCACAAACTCAATGAGTTCTTCTTCTTCTTCTTCAGAGCAATCTTCTTCATGTTGGTCTCCATCTTCAACAGTTTCTCAAGGAACACTTCAGTTCACCATGAAAGACAACAAGACTCCTCATTTTGTTTTCTCATTGGATGATCAGAAAGACATCTATGTAGCTAGCTTAAGCACCAGCAGCTCTGGTTTCGACCGGAGTTCTCTAGACTATTCCTATTTGATCCATTTGAAGAAAGGCCACAGGTCTGAACCGCAGCATTTGGTTGGTAAACTAAAGGTATCAACTTCGTTTCCTGTCTCTTCCACGAATGAAAAACTCGTAGAGAGACAGTTTGTTCTATTCAGTAGTGGTGGGCATCCACAGTTACCAGCCAACAACGATGTCAAGAAAAGCAGAGGATTGTCTAAGAAAGTCGTTGACGCGCTCAAAAGCACCACACGTGTGTCAAGGCAAAGAAGCATCTCAAGATTCAGTAGAACAAGCTCAGTAGCGGATTCTTGTTCTTGGGAGCCATTTCAAGAACCAGACCATGATCTTGAACCTGTAAGTTTACTAGATAACAACCTTCCATCAAATCTTGAAACCTTAGCTGTTGTTGTGAGGGAACAGTATGAGGAAGCGAAAGTTGGAGGCTGGGGCATGAAGTTTCTCAAGAAAACTCCCTTGGCTCGGACCAAGCATGCTAAGCATTCAACGAGCATAGATGTTGTGATTCCTTCAGGGATTCACGGAGGGCCAAGAAGCAGAAACGGTGGTCCTTCGAGCTTGGTTCAGAGATGGAAGTCCGGAGGAAGCTGTGATTGCTCTGGATGGGACTTAGGTTGTCCCTTAACCGTCTTTAAAGGCCAGGCTCGTAAAGACCAAAGTGAAGGCCAATGCAATCTTTTTGAGCTCTTCTCAGAGGTAACATTCCATAAAAAAATAAATGAAAACCTTTCATGCCATGTTGGTTTATTTGATTCTTTTGTGTTGTTTCAGGGATCGATGCAGGGGATTCCTGGACTAAGGGTCATGAGTGTAAGAGACGGTCTTTACTTCGTCCAGTTTCAAGCAAAGATGTCTGTTTTGCAATCTTTTTCAATAGCTTTGGCATACATTCATAGCCAGAGCCCGAGACTCAGGACATGGTCGTCAGGGAAGCGTATAGAGAAGCTTAACTAGCCAAAGAGAAGATTGCACAAAGTAAAAATAGGCAAAACTCATACTTTTTTTTTTTAATTCGTTTTCTAGCATTTTTTAATAGAAAAGGTCTTTTTACTCGAGATCATATGTAAGTTTTGTATTGTTTGATGTGGTTTTGTTATTTTAAAGGGTGGTGTGGTCTATAAATTCTGACTTTCGAATTTGACAATTATGATATTCTTGTTTTATAGATTTTGTTTTGTCAATTAACTTCAGTTTTATACAATGAAGTTAACTGTCAAAATTTATAATCCATTGTAATCCACAGTTTTCTCGGAAAGTGTTGCAAACTATATATTTTCTTTTGTCATGAGCTTCCAACTTAAAACCAATCGGTGATAAGTGGATTGGCCATAACCCTTTATATATTACTTAATGTCCTTTAGAATTCCCAATGTGTGATATAATATCTCTAATACCCCTCTTCGAGATGATGGCTCTTATCGGCCAAATATCTCAGAATTTTAAGATAGTTATACTCGGTCGAGCGAGTTAATTACGACCTTTATACCCGGTCGGGTAGGATTATATTAATTAGGGGTTTAGGGTATTTAGGATCTGGGCTCTGATACCATGTTAGATTCGGGTTTGTCATTGGCTTTCAACTTAAAACCAATTGGTGATAAGTGGATTGACCCTAACCTTTTATATATTACTTAGTATTCCTTAGAATTCCTGATGTGAGATATATTATCTCTAATACTACAAGGTATTCAAGAACATAACGTTTTCTTTCAAAGACTTTTTTATTATTCTTTTAACTAACCAAGATCGATAGCTTAATAATACTAGGCTGCAATTAATACATTAATCCATGCATATACA
Organism: Sinapis alba; assembly: GCA_012274485.2. NCBI lineage: Eukaryota > Viridiplantae > Streptophyta > Magnoliopsida > Brassicales > Brassicaceae > Sinapis > Sinapis alba. The sequence continues at coordinate 46,002 of MU107025.1, read as the reverse complement.
GACAGAAGAAAAAGAAGCTCTTAGTCTTGCTTGCGAGAATTGGCCTTCTCTTTATTCTTTTTTGCACAATATTCAAAGAAACTTCCATCAAAGCAACCTCTCACAGCTTGTTTAGACACAAACCCTTCCTTGTCCTTTTCAAAAATATACTCCCTCCGTTTCTCAAAGAGTGTCGTTTTAGAGATAAATTTTCGTTACAAAATAAGTGTCGTTTTAGGATTTCAATGCATAATTTATTGATTTTATTTTCCAGTTTAATTTTCTATTGGTTGAAATATGATTAGGTGTATGGGTAATGATGTTTTTCTATAGAAAATATGCAAAATTAAATATTTTCTTAATTTATGTGCAAAAAGCTTAAACGACATTTATTATGAAACATAGGGAGTATAGTACTAGTATCCATTCAACTTTGTTTGAAAGCCTGCGAGAACCAATACACATAACCACTAGATTTAGTATGATTTGAATTAACAGTATATCTTGAGGAGTGTTTCTTTCATTGTTGGCGATGATCTTCCTAGATATTCCATTCTTGAAAGAGCTCGGAAGAAACTTGAGAATGGTGGAATTAGTAGTGGAGCCAAAAACTTTTTGTAATGGAGTCAATTTTTTTCTTTCAAAAACATAATTTATAAGCCTTAAAACATTAAATATACTGGACGATCATTTATATTTTGAAATTTAATTATCAAAGGTTTGTTTATTACATTTTAAAATATTTTTCTAAATAAAACAATAAAATAATTATTTAGAAATTGATCATCAATGCGGTTTCATAATACTATTTTGACGATTCTCATTCATGTCATAGAAACTATCATCCACTAATAGATTTTTTATTTCAGATTCAGAAACTGATCTATTAGTTATCTAATAAACTTAAAAGATTAGTCTACTTCTAAATATAAAATTAATTGTTAAAGATATTTAGATCATGACCATAAAACCTAAATTTTTTATTGAATTGAATTAATAAATTTTAATCATTTTTATTTAGTAAAATAATATAAACAAAACAAGAGAATATAACCAAAAAAAAACAAGCTGAAATTTATCTAAAAATTACTTATAGGCATGAGAGTTCTCACCGTCTACATTCGTTAAACAGGAAATTGAATATTTTTTTAAAAAATTCTCTTATTTTATTTTTTAGTATTAATTATTTAGGCCTAATACAATTTGGAGTATAGATATGCAACTAACATTTAGCATAAAAGATGTGTCTAAATAATTTTAGATTAAAATTAATATAATCCAATGTTTAGTAAATAAAAATAGAAATATATTATTTGTATAATTAAATTTTATCTTTGATTTTATTATTTTGTAATCATTTTAGTGGAATCATATTTTAGTAGGGTCAAATTTTTTTTTTTTTAATGGAGTCAATACAATTTTTCTTAAACAAAAATAAATATGTTTTAATAAATAGTGGGTCAGCGGACCCTCCTCCAACACTGCCTCTACCCCTTGGTAGAATAGTTACAATTTATAACCTTTTATTTGTTTGTATGTGTGTAAGTAAATATAGGTTCGGACTGATTACATTGGCTCCATTTTGTTTGAATCTTAAAGATTTAGATATCTAGAAGTACATGTCAATTTTCTGTTCGGTTTCATATTTCAATTTTTATATGGTTAATATTTCGAAAATAAGATATATTTGAAATACCTGAAATATATTCGATGACAGACAATATCCAAATTCAAAAATTTAAACTAAAATATACTTTCAAATTTTAAACTATGTTTTTTCCTGAAAATCTGAAACTGTATCTAAAAATTCAAAACTATATTTGAAAAACCATACCTAAAACTAGAATATCTAAGATATCAAAAATATCTAACATATAATTTTTTTTTTGAGTTATTTTTGTATACGGATCAAGTCTCAGATATGATCCATATCCGAACTGAGACATGCATGTCTAAACTAAAACAAAATATCCAGTAGAGTAAAAAAATGTGTAAATTCGGGCTCGATCTGAATCATGTTATTGTTGGGTCCGGATAAAAACGCTTAGATCTAGCTAGTTTGGTAAATTATTGGAGGTGGAGTAACATGTAAGTTCTGAATTTGCAATCATTTGAATCCGGTCTGGTCTGTAAAGCAATCATAGAACGTGAGTTATGAAGACATACCCGTCATTCTGTCCGCTCATTAAGAGGGCTAATGTTTTGACGTTTTCTCAGCCGTTAGATTAAAGCTGTAGAATCCGATACACGCTGATTCGCACCGTCACATATAATGACAAAGAAGGAATCTCATGTTCTTTATCGGGATCATAAATCCGAATCTTAAAAAACAGTTCTAATATTATGAAAGCTTAGATTCCAATCATCTTTTTATACTAGTACTATTTGGTAAATAGATTATCTTACATAATCAAACCGTTAAATTGATATGGTAACTATATTCATATCCACTGATCTTGATTAATTGAGCTAGAATTACTATTGATTCCACTAACATATATCACCTCCACCTACCTAGGCACGTACTAATTCATTATCCTTTCTTATTATTATTTTTTATGCAGAAAATTACAATAAACACAGTAAAATTTATCCGCTATCTTTGTGATGATGACCAATACTCCATCCGTTTCATATTACTTGTTGTTGTAGGTTTATTCACACATATTAAAAAAATATATGATTTTGTATATTTCCAAAATAAAAACACAATTATCTATACACCTAATCATATTTCAACCAATAGAAAAATAAAAACACAATTACCTATGAATCTTATTAATGAATTTTGCATTGAAACTTTAAAACAACACTTATTTTGAAATGAAAATTTTTCCCTACAACGACAAGTAATATGAAACGGAGGGAGTAATATTTAAGTTTAAAATTCATTTGGATGTTACTTATAAAACAAAAACCCGTTGAACTATTACCACTGACTTTCTTTTAAAAGTTTTAGTCGCAATAAACTATTTTTTTTGTTTAATACATTTATATAGTTTAAATTTAAAATTTGTCAACTGTTTATGAAATTTATAGGTTGAGCTTGTAATAGTAATTAAAAAAAAAAGAGAGCTAAATTTACTAATAAGTCAACGGCCGCATTAACGAGATTACCTACCAATACCATGCCCCCAAACAAAAACCTCAGCCGTTGATTCTATTTAACGAACTTCTGTTTCACCTTCTCTCAGATCTCATTTTCCCGAGAAAAAGGTTTTGAGTTTTTTTTTTCTTCTCCGTCGTCTACAGGAGAGAAAACGCCGCCGCCACTGACAACGTGAGTAATGCCAATCTCAATCTCAATTTCGATCTGGGTTTCCTTTTGATCGTTGACTTTTGCCCTTTTTCTTTGTAATTAGGGTTTATTAGGATCAAGCTCAAACCTCGAATTCAAACCATTAAGATCCAAATCGTGCTGCTTGATTGTGGGATTCATGTGGATTGTGTTTAACATGGATTAGGAAAGATAAAAGGAAGAATCTTGATCTTCTCCAGATTGTTTTGGATTTGGGTATACTTTCCATATCTCTGTTGTGGTGATCTGGTGTTATGGAAACTAGTCGTGGAGAGGCTAAAGAAGCCAATGGATGTGAGAATAATCATAAGGCTATTATTGTTAGCTTAAAAAGCAGTGAAGTTGAGGATCAAGTCTGTGAGGAAGAAGAAGAAAGTGAGTCACAGTGTTTGTTGCCTCCTCCTAGGAAAGGAGGGATGTCTACAAGTAGTGACAAGATTAAGAGGACTGTGCAGTGGACTGATAACAAAGGAGACAATCTTGCTGAGGTTTTAGTTTATGAACCAAGGTAAGGAACACAACAAGTCTCTGTTGATTCTTTTGTTTCATTCATCTTGTGAACTTGTTTGTTTGCTCTGCCTCTGCTACTTATATGTTAATGGGTGGATATCATTAACCTTGCATTTGTTTTGATTTGGCTGATACCTTGTGTATAAGGAGAGTGGTGTTCTTGATCTCTAACAAGTTGCCTTTCTTGTTTAGTATTGGTTTTCAATAGATAAGTTCTTGCGGTTGCTTTTCATGATTAATAAGTAGTGACCTGGAACTCCTTTAGCTTAGTTTTTCTTTTGCTGATGAATCTGGCTTGCCTAACTCATATAGCTCATTGTTTAATTTGGCCGCATTAAAGCCTATTTGTGGCAACAGTTTAGTTCACTAACTAATAAACAAACTTGTAAGAGACTGTTTCTCAATTAAATTTAGGCAATGTGGAATGTGAATTTAGCAAAGAATCCTGAAGATTATGTACTTCAGATTACTGATAACTTGTCCATATTTTTAGTTCCTCTGTTACAAGTCCAGTTGAGTAGTTATCCCCTGTTCAGGAACTTACTCTATTGGTTGCTTATTCCGTTGGGAATTGAAAACAATGTATCTTACGCCTGACTCCGTTTTATGCGTGCAGTGAAGTAAGCGATTCAGATGACGATGATTCAGATGCTTGCATCTGCACGATAATGTAGTTCTTCAAACCAGCATTCAATCACCATTAACCTGGAGTTTCTAACAATGAGCTCGTCCTTGTATCTGGCTTCTTTTCAGCAACCAGTTTTTATGAGGATAAACGAGTGGACAATCACAATCACTAAGTGTCTGATTTTGTGCTCAGGTCTTCTGGCAAGAAACCAAGTCCAAACGTTGGATATGTACGATCAGTATCCATTTGTTATATTTTAGTTACAGGAGTGAGGGAGAGAGTATATAGGGGTATAGATTATTGATTTATTATGCAATAGAGGCCTGATCTTCAAGCCGAAGATCTGTTTGGGTTGATGACAGGTTTTGATAGTAAACTATGTATATCTTTCTGCAATATAAAAGCTAAATAAATTGTAAGCAAATGCAGTAATTTTGATTCCTTCTTTCCTTTGCTTCAAGTGGTTGTTCTCCTCACCAGATCATAATCAGATGCAAAAACAGTGAAAATATCAACAACTTTATCAAGATTTAGTTGCAGAAAGCAACCAGTGGAAAGGGAAAACAGATACAAACCTCCCTTAGACACACACAAAGAATCAGAAAAAATACAAAACAAATTACAAAACACACTGTATCTTCTTCTTCTTTACAACCTGTTCTCCATGTTGGTGATATGATATCAACAATTGGGGATCTCTTGGACGAACCATTCACATGAGAACTCTCTGGTGAGGCCAAAGGGCTGGTATTGACAATCTACTGCTCATATCCTGTGGTTTCTGTTGATAACCGAAGTTTCATTGCTTATTTCTCCTTGTCCCTCTTCTTCATCACTGCAATAACACTCATATCTTGATGGTAGAATCGTTCCAAAAGTTTGTACATTCTGACTCTCTTCCTCGTCTTCTTTGTCCCCTTTATTCTTCTCCTCATCACACCTGAGGCATTACCAGAAAAAAAGCCATTGACCATTGTTAAATGATCATCTCTTTCACATGTTTCTACAAGAGATTCATTGAATGAGCTGCTAAAACCGGTTTTGGTTATAACCTGAGCTTCAGCCTAACAACAATTTTGGCAATAGTTTACCAATCATATATGCATAATACGTGGGCAGTCGATGGCAAGTAGTGAAAAATAATGAGATCATTTCTTTGTGTGTTTTTGACACCCTCCATACTTATTAGATTCTGATTAACGTTCTCAGCTGGATTTGAATCTGTTTATACACCCGTAGATATTTTGAGCATTAACAAAATTATAACAATGATTTGCTTTAAAAATTTATTCTTTATTCAAGTGTCTTTTGAACATGTTTATATAAATTAAAACATTTATATGATATAAAATACCAATGTTTAAAAAATAATTTAACAGTAAATAAACATTTTGTAAAAAAACTAACGAGTAGACAGATTATTCAAAGAATAAGAAGACTATGAGTAAACAAATTATTTATTTATTTATTATATTTTTTAGGTTTAAGTTTAATTATAAAATTATTTTGATGAATTTTAAGAAATTACATATACAAAAAAACTAGACAAACTTGTAAACTTGCACTAACATTGTTGATTGGGTTTTATTTTTATTTGCTAAAAATGTTAGTATCATAAATGATGAGAGATTTTACAAAATAGTTAACCTACAAACAATACATTGGCAAAAATAAATAAAAAGGGTATTGATAATTTAAAGTAACGTAACATGGAATTCAAAAGAAGTCCATGAGTGATCCGAGAGGCAAATGCAAATGATTAGATTAGCCAAACAGAGATGTCCTTGAATTTCTTCTGTTTCCTCAGTGCATAGATGAAATTGATGACTTTCCTATTGATGTCTTTGAACACAAGCAACAAAGGAACTATGTACTGATTATGCAACATATTGTTGTGCTGCCGCCAAACAAAGTAGAATAGTGCTTAAACCACAAGCATTTTTAACACTGAAAGTGCTGTCAAGACTGAATGCATGCCCATTGCATAAGATCAGACCAGGCGTCGAAGCTTGGCACAAAACAAAGAAGTCTTAGACGAATCTCAGACCAGATCAGCAAAACAAAATGGCACTTAAATGGTTGGGACTTTATTTAAGTTTGTAATCCACATGTGAAATGCGTTCTTTGGAGCTGGACCACTAAACCAAATGTGTTTTGCACTGGCTTTAATAGTACCTTTTGGCTTTAGAACCTCCCAAGTTTTAGATGAGGAGTAACAGTACTTACTGGAATCTCCATTGGTGATCCAGCTGATTGAATACGTACGGCTCCATTTACGTCGAAGAATGCCCGAAAGGTAAGTGAGAATGACTTTCTCATCATTGTTAATTAATTTAACCGGTACGTGCCATTGTAGATTGATTTAGAATCACTAAACCGGTTTACAATGGATTAACCAATTGAACAATTTAAATCAGATTTCTAAAAAAATGTTTCAACGATGACATTTATCATATAAGCAGATGTCCAAACGCCGCCTAAACCAATTTTTAAAACTTTGTAAAATACAAATAGATAACTTTCTATTCTATCACATCAAATTATCGTCAATATAATAAAGATAAAATCATTGTGTTGTATTTTCTTGTTTTTGTTTTAAAATATATATTCACTTACAAAACAATTGACGGTGTGACTGTATGGCATAATTAGAGTAAAATAAAATAGGTGGAAATTTATTTCATTTCATTTATTATGATTTCAATCAATCAAGCCAAAAAAATATTTCAGCTCATTTATTCTATAAATTGAGAAAAACAGTAAAAGTAGAGTTAACCTTCCCTCAACCTTTAATGAAATGAAAAAGTTTACTTCAGATTTATTATTTTTATACCTCTTATTTTTACTTTATTTTTTGCACATTTTTACTCTTCTATGTAACCAATCATACTCCTGAGTGTAAGTGACATAAATTGCTAAGATTCCAACAAAATGATTGAACAACTTTCTTCTCAAACTACGAGGCCACATTCTCGATCAAATCGTCTGTGCAGTCAGTCTGTACAATGTACTGTTTAGTTCGAAGTTTGAACATCTCTTGAATGAGAGTGATCTTGACCTTCCGATTCTGACCACTAATTCTTACCGTACACCGTCCGATATTTTAGCTTAATTTTTTTTTTTTTGCACACCCAAGCTTCGAATTACCATTCCAAGTAAAATATGTAGTGTAAATATCTTCTTTACACTTGAAGCTTTTATAAAAATAAATAAATACCTTTAACGTTTAACTTGGATAGGATTTCTCAAGTTGTTAGTATTTAACAAAAGATTAAAATATAGGGGTGTTATTCAATCATGTATTTTAATAGAGTTTAAATCTAAAAACAATCTACTGTTATTTGAATGAGGATTTTAAATTCTATTTTAAAATCTCGATGAATGATTTAAATCTAGTTTTTAAAATTTAGTGTTATTCAATTAATGATTTAAATTTAGTTTTTAAAATTCAGTGTTATTCAACTTTCAAGGATTTTAAAATTCTTTGTATTTTCAATTGATTTCAAATCATCTCTTATGAAGTTCATGAATAAATGAGTGAATTCAAAATCTAAAGTATACTGCAGAGATTTTAAAATTCTTCGACTTAAACTATCTTAAAATTTTAACATTTGATGGATTACAAAACATTAATAAATAATTTTAAATCATTAATTGAATAACATTCCCCAAATAATACCAAAATATATGATGTTTAGAGATGTTTTTCGTGTTTCAAAATAAAAGTTTTTTTTTATATTTCATTGTAACTTTTATTCTTATAAAAAAACTGTGCAACCAATAAAATTATTTAGTTTATTTTGTAATTAGTTAAAATAATTTATAATTTATATTTTAATGAGTACTTTTTTGATAAAAGATATTTTTTTTAATAGTTGTGCATTACCTTAATACTTTATGTATTATGTATTTTGAAATGGAGGGAGTATAAAATTTAAGTGGGTATTTCATTTCAAAAACATCTTTAAATTTTCTCAGTGAAGTTTTCGATATGGAAAATAACATTTTTTTTTGTTAAACACCTTTAAATTTAAAAAAAAAAAACTCGTGAAAAAGAAGTTAATATTGAAAAGTCTTCTATTTTTGTTTTTGGTTAAGCTGATCTCTTTCAGTCTCTTTAACCCAATTGGCTACTACTACTTTCCAAATCTGTTTTTCTTTTCCCTTCTCTCGATTTCACAAACTCAAACCCTAATTTTCTCTCGACACTGAAATTTTCACAGCTCCTTTCCTCTCTTCTTCACTGGAGAGGGATTTATCGGTGTCGAATCTAGGGTTCCTTTTAATTAGGTATACCGAGAGATGGAATCAGATCAGGGAAAGCTGTTTATCGGTGGGATTTCATGGGACACCGACGAGAATCTTCTAAGAGAGTACTTCAGTAATTACGGAGAGGTTTTACAAGTGACGGTGATGCGAGAGAAAGCTACAGGTCGTCCTCGAGGATTCGGATTCGTCGCATTCTCCGATCCCGCCGTCATTGATAGGGTTCTTCAGGAGAAGCACCATATCGATAACAGAGACGTAAAGTTCGAAAATTTCTTTAACTAAAAACTTGAATTCGTACTTTTTCTGAATTGGGTTTCTCTAGTTTTTGAATCTTCATGTAAGGTTTCATGCTTTGATCTTGTTGCCGTCAAGCTTGCAATCTTAGGTTTTGAGTGTTGTTTGCTAGTAATTGCCACTTTAAATTGGCTGTAAAGTTTCATGCTTTGATCTTGATTGATGTTGTTTTATACTTCTTGTAACATTATATTAGGTTGATGTGAAGAGAGCAATGTCTAGAGAAGAGCAGAGTCCTGGTGGGAGACAAGGGAGTTTTAATGCTTCTAGGAGTTTTGATAGCGGCGCTAACGTCAGGACCAAGAAGATATTCGTTGGAGGTTTGCCTCCCGCATTAACATCAGATGAGTTTAGGGCTTACTTCGAGACCTACGGCCCTGTGAGCGATGCAGTTATTATGATTGACCAGGCAACGCAACGACCTAGAGGGTTTGGGTTTGTTTCATTTGACTCGGAAGATTCGGTCGACCTTGTTTTGCACAAGACTTTCCACGATATGAATGGTAAACAAGTAGAAGTTAAAAGAGCTCTTCCGAAAGATGCTAATCCAGGAGTAGCTGGCGGCGGTGGTCGCGGTGGCTCTGGAGGTTTCCCGGGCTATGGTGGTTCTGGTGGAAGTGGCTATGAGGGTCGTGTTGATTCGAGTAGTAGATACATGCCGCCTCAAAACACTGGAAGTGGTTATCCTCCTTATGGTGCTTCTGGGTATGGTACTGGTTATGGTTACGGCAGCAACGGTGTAGGTTATGCCGGTTTTGGAGGGTATGGAAATCCAGCTGGTGCGCCATCGCCATATGGGAATCCTGGTGTCCCTGGAGCTGGGTTTGGAAGTGGTCCAAGAAGTTCATGGGGAGGACAAGCTCCATCCGGTTACGGTAATGTAGGATATGGAAATGCTGCTGCTCCGTGGGGTGGTTCTGGTCCTGGTTCAGCAGTGATGGGTCAAGGAGGTGCATCTGCAGGTTATGGCAGTAGTCAAGGTTATGGCTATGGTGGAAATGATGCTTCTTATGGGGCTCCATCTGGTTATGGTGCAGTTGGTGGACGGCCTGGAAGTATACCTAACAGCCATGGAGGTGGCTATGCTGATGCTTCAGATGGCTCTGGAGGCTATGGGAATCAGAATCACCAAGGGAACGGGCAAGCTGGTTATGGTGGAGGTTACGGAAATGGTAGGCAAGCTCAACAACAGTGATTGGAGGAACAAAGACTACTAGTCTACTACAATGATGGTTTTTATCCCTGACCTTTGAAACCTCCTCTCGCCGCCTTAATTATCTATTTTGTTAGTTTCTTAATAAGTTATGTGTTCAGGCACTCTTGATGCTGAGTCGTTTCCTATGAAGCTGTAGTTTTTTTTGTTTGTTTGTTTGCGTGCTTATTTTATATTTGTCGCTTTGGTATGGTTTTGTTTCTCTATCCTAGTGTTTGTTCTTAACAATAACTCCTCCAGATTATCATTCATCTTTCGTCCGTGCATTCATTCTTTTCACTACTTTTAAGATTCTTGCAAGTCTCTTCTGGTTTGGTGAACATTTCTGCTTGGTGTGCAATGGGATCTCAGAGTGTGTTAGAACAAGAGCTTCTTGGTATTGGTAGCAGTAACCGAGTAGCTGTAATAAACCACTTTGAGATTGCATACATAACCGTGTTGTTACAGGAGGCGATAGAATGTCTGTCAAGAAGTTTGTGTTGGGGAGATAAGAAAAGGGAAACTTTCTTGTCACAAGATCCATCATCATGGGATGTCTGCAACTTGGATCAACGTTCTTCCCTTAAGATCTATGTTCTTCCTCCTATAACCTGGAAACGATTTAAATAAAAGGAGATCTTTAGGATTACACTCGTCTTTCCTTCTCCTTGTGCGCAGACAGATCAACAAAAATTGGCGCTGAGGTATGCAGAAGATATAGAAAGCAATCATGTAAGTGTCATAAAGCTTCTCAAGACATTGTGAATGGTTTTGCTGGTTTCTAGGATATAAGAACAGCTCTAAATCTCAAGCAGAGTGCTACAACTTACCTTTCTCTGATCATGGAAGAACTCAGACAAACGGATAATATCAAGATTCACAATGGCAGAACTTACCGATTATCCATGGAAGAACTTGTCTTAATCTCCAGCAGATTCATCAACCTCATCTCTGTTACAACGTTTTTTTTTGTGTAGATTTAGACCATTTTCGTTTAGAGCCTATATTCACACTACTTATCAAATATGTTACTGTCTGAAGTCTGAACACTCTCATGAAAATCCGATTCTTGATATTGGCTGCTCAATGTTGACAAGATATGCAGTGTGATTTACTAAGCTTAAAGACATTGCTAGTTTAATTGTGGATCATTGATGAGCATTGACATGTGTTTACAATTATGCTTTTTCATAAAGAGATTAGATATCATGATCAGATATCAAATGATTATGCTGAAAAACACTAATAAAAATGGAAAATGGGGTTAGTACATAAAATGAAAATTTTCTAGTGGGTAATCTAATTCCATCCTTTTTGTCATTTGAAAATTGTATTAAAACAAATGAAATGCTCATCGTACCTACTGCCTACATAAGCTGACAAGATACACTTTCTTTCCAAAATTAGAAACCAACAAAGATCAAAATCTTTCCAGAACAGTTGAATCTTATTCCATCTTGTAAAATTCATTCATGACCTATAGAAGAAAATACTGGTTTAAAAAAACAGTTTTTCTGGCCACACATTGAGCATAATGGGTTTGGTGAGAGGCTCTCTATTGTAGAGTATCTCAACCTTGAGTATCTCACGAACCTAACACAAAGATACTCATTATTTTATTTTATTGTTTGGGGTTTTGTGAGATACTTAGAGTAAGTTGAGAACTAATTATAGATAAGGGTGTTCTGAGAAACAATGAAGAGAAATTTAAGAAAAACAAAAAGTTATATGGATCATGCTATCAAGTATCTACTGCAAAATGGTTTTCGTAAATTCTATACCATCAACTTGGTTAGCCAAATCGTTTCAACAAGATGAGATTTGGATGGACAAAATTTACTAGAAATAAGAGATTTGCTAATTATGGTATAATTTTGTGTATTATCCTAATTTAACTCACATCCTCTCTCATTCCTCAACACATGAAAAATTTGCTGTAGATTACCTCTATCCAACTCGTCTCCTTCCTCTTCCTCTTGTTTTTTTGTTTGTTTGTTTGTTAAGTGTTTGCTTTATTTTAAAACAAAGAAATGCCATCTCTTTCCCTCTTTCCTCTCTTATTGGACAATCTAATTTTATAAAATCACGTCCAAAGTTTTTTCCCCTCCACCCTCTCCTCCTCCGCCATGAACCATCATCAACGGCGTGAGTCTTTCTCGGTAACTATCTCCAACATGGGAAGTGGTTCAACGGTGGTTTGTCCTAACACCGACCTTCTTTGGCCTTTTGGGAAGCTTAGCGGTCTTGATGGTAATGATATACGTGAAACGGCTTATGAGATCTTCTTCACGGCTTGTAGGTCATCACCAGGGTTTGGAGGTAGGACTGCTCTCACATTCTACTCTACCCACAACAACAACAATGACAATCATGGAGAAGGAGGAGGAGGAGCAACATCAGGTGGTTCAACTGGTGTTGGCTCTGGTTCTGGGTTTGGGTTTTCAGGGAGGAAAGAGGTGGTTACAACCCCGACAAGCCGGGTTAAACGGGCGCTAGGGTTGAAGATGCTTAAACGGTCTCCATCTAGGAGAATGTCTACAATAGGAGCCACTGGAGGAGCCGGGACAACTTCATTGTCACCTGGTAGTGGCTCAGGACAAGTTAGCCCTGGAGCTGGATTCTTGACGGTCCAGCCTTCTAGGCCTAGAAGACCGTTAACATCGGCGGAGATCATGAGACAACAAATGAGGGTGACAGAACAGAGTGATAGTCGGCTTCGTAAAACCTTATTGAGAACGCTTGTTGGTCAAGTAAGCTTGATGGTTACCTTGCTTGTTACACAAGTTAATAAAAAAACTTTGCAATGACTTAAACAATAACTGAAATTTTGGTTTGTTTTCAGACGGGTAGACGAGCAGAGACGATTATTTTGCCTTTAGAGCTTCTCCGACACTTGAAAACATCAGAGTTTGGTGATGCAAACGAGTACCAGGTCTGGCAACGAAGACAACTCAAAGTACTTGAAGCTGGTCTTCTCCTTCACCCATCGATACCTCTAGACAAAACCAACAACAACGCAATGCGTTTAAGAGAAATCGTTAGACAAAGCGAGAACAAACCCATCGACACAAGCAAAAACGCAGACACAATGAGAACACTATGCAACGTAGTCGTGTCTTTATCTTGGCGCAGCACTAATGGAAACCCTAGCGATGTTTGTCACTGGGCTGATGGTTACCCTCTCAACATTCATCTTTATGTAGCGTTGTTGCAGTCTATATTCGATGTTAGGGACGAGACATTGGTGCTAGATGAGATCGATGAGCTTCTAGAGCTAATGAAGAAAACTTGGTCAACACTAGGGATCACAAGACCGTTGCATAATCTATGTTTCACTTGGGTTTTGTTTCATCAATATGTTGTGACTTCGCAAATGGAACCAGACTTGCTAGGCGCGTCCCATGCTATGCTAGCTGAAGTTGCGAATGATGCTAAGAAACTTGACCGTGAAGCTCTCTATGTTAAATTATTGACGTCAACATTGGCCTCTATGCAAGGATGGACCGAGAAAAGGTATTTGATTTCTTGATATACAAGCAAAGGGAAAATTAAAATAGTTGAAATAGCTTGAAATCTTAATGTGACTGTTATTATTTAAGGTTATTGAGCTACCATGACTATTTTCAAAGAGGAAATGTGGGTTTGATAGAGAATCTGCTCCCATTGGCGTTATCATCATCAAGAATCTTAGGAGATGATGTGACAATTTCTCAAGGGAAAGGCGATGTGAAACTGATTGACTATTCAGGAGATCGTGTGGACTTTTACATAAGAGCATCTATTAAAAATGCATTTTCTAAGGTATATCAAGAGTTGAAAACAAAATTTTTTAGTCCTGGCCACTGGGGAATTAACATTTCGGCATCGCCAGGGGCAGGGGACAGACACGTGGCAACACGTGACTAGTCTGGACCACTTATGTGGGGCCAGGATACCCCTGTATAATTCAAAAAAAAAAAAAAATTGTTGAGAAATATCATATGATCACTGAAACACATTTTATTCCGAATATAGAACATAAGAAAAAAGGTTTCTCAAAATAACATTAATTAAGATTAAAAATACATTTTATATTTGGGTTTATTGATTAGGGTTTAATAGTTAAGGGCTGGGATTAGGATAAAAGTTTAGGGTTTGGAGTAATTTAAAATTTTAACCGTTTAATTAGTGTTATTTTGGAGAATTTTCTCTTATGTGTTATTTTTGTGATAATTTTTTGTTTATATAAGAAATTTTGTAATTTTTTTTTTTTAATTTGTGTTCTTTAAAATTATGAAATCTTTTGTTTCCAGGTTATAGAGAACACGAAAGTTAAGATCGCAGCAACAGAGGAAGGAGAAGAAGCAGCTGCAACGCTATTGCAGCTAGCTAAGGAAACAGAGGAGTTAGCACTAAGAGAACGTGAATGTTTCAGTCCTATACTCAAGAGATGGCACTCAGTTGCTGCTGGTGTTGCCTCAGTGTCACTTCACCAGTGCTATGGTTCAATCTTGATGCAGTATTTGGCAGGAAGATCTTTTATCTCGAGAGATACTGTTGATGTTTTGCAAACGGCAGGGAAGCTTGAGAAGGTTTTAGTGCAGATGGTGGCTGAAGATACAGAAGAATGTGATGACGGTGGAAAAGGGTTGGTTCGAGAGATGGTTCCTTATGAAGTTGATTCAATAATATTGAGGCTTATAAGACAATGGATTGAAGAGAAGCTAAAGGGAGTTCAAGAGTGTTTGTTTAGAGCCAAAGAAACTGAAGTAAGTGTTAGAGATTTTTTTTTTTTTTTTTTATAACTTTCATGTCATTTTGAACTTATATTGAGTGTTTGCATTCTTTCTTAATAGACATGGAACCCGAAATCCAAATCAGAACCATACGCTCAATCTGCAGGAGAAATGATGAAGCTAGCAAAGGATATAATCGATGAGTTTTTTGAAATCCCAATCGGGATTACAGAGGATTTAGTTTATGATCTTGCTGAAGGATTGGAACAACTTTTTCAAGAATACACTACATTTGTTGCATCTTGCGGTAAACTTAATATCAAAACCTTTCTTTTAAATTCATGAAACTAGTCCTTGGGCATTCAGATTTATGGTTCAGGTTAGGTTGGGTTATTTGGGTTATTTGGTTGGGGTGTTTTAGACCCATTTAAGAACTGATATTTTTTTGGATCGGATCGAATTCAGCCGGACTCGGCTCGATCAGTTTTCTATTTTTTTTATAAAATCCAAAACAGAAGTGAATACATACAATTCATATGTGGTTCAGTTTAACTCAAAACAACAAAAACCAAAACACCTAGTTAAGCCCTCCCAAAATATATTTGGACATTTCGGCAATTGAATAATTTGTTGTTTATAAATTATTATTTCCAGATATGTGATATCCATTCAGTTTGGTTCTAATTTGGTTTTGATTTTTGGAATTAAAGAAATATAAATCGTTTGGGTTTTCGTAAGTTTCCATTCAGTTTGGTTCGGTTTAGTTTTTCGGATTTTGGATAAAATGCTCATACCTAATTGCAATAGTATAATCTTGACTCTCTCTTATTCTTGGTTTTGTCAGGATCAAGACAAAGTTACATACCTACATTACCTCCTCTTACAAGATGCAACCGAGATTCAAGATTCCTTAAACTATGGAAGAGAGCTACACCATGTACTGCCTCCGGAAAAGATTTCAGCCACACCGCACCACCCTCTGACGGCCACCATCCACGGCCTTCCACAAGCCGCGGGACGCAACGTCTTTACATCCGTCTCAATACATTGCATTTCCTAAGCTCTCATATCCATTCACTGAACAAAATACTCTCATTAAACCCGAGGGTACTTCCCGCAACACGAAAACGTTACCGCCACCGAAACAACAACACCTCTTCTTACTTCGACTTCACCTACGCTGGTATCGAATCCGCTTGCCAGCACGTATCAGAAGTCGCAGCTTACCGTTTGATCTTCCTTGACTCAAACTCTGTTTTCTACGAGAGTCTTTACTTAGGAGAAGTCACAAACTCAAGGATCAGACCTGCTTTACGAGTCACGAAACAGAACTTAACGTTAATGTCAGCGATTCTTGCGGACCGAGCTCAAGCGCTAGCGATGAGGGAGGTTATGAAATCGTCTTTCGAAGCGTTCTTGATGGTCTTACTCGCTGGAGGCTATTCAAGAGTATTTTACAGGTCGGATCATAGTTTGATTGAGGAAGATTTTGAGAACTTGAAAAGGGTTTTCTGCACTTGTGGTGAAGGGTTGATACCTGAGGAAGTTGTGGATAGAGATGCGGAGATTGTGGAAGGTGTGATTCAGCTGATGAGTCAACCTACTGAACAGCTTATGGAAGATTTTAGTATTGTGACGTGTGAAACAAGTGGAATGGGGATGGTTGGATCAGGACAGAAGCTACCAATGCCTCCTACCACTGGAAGGTGGAACCAGTCGGATCCGAACACTATCTTAAGGGTTCTTTGTCATAGAAACGACCGTGTTGCTAATCGGTTTTTAAAGAAATCATTTCAATTGCCTAAAAGGAGGTGAAAATTTCAAAAAGGAGAAAAATGAAAAGAAAACAAAAGAGTTCAACTGAAAGAAAAAAAATGTTGGTGTTGATAAGTGCAAGCCGTGAACTTGAAAATATGATTTTTCGGCTGATTTGTAATGTTTTTGTTGTTGTTACAGAGGTTGAAGAAAAGTCAACGAAGTTGTCTTATTATTATTTCTGATAAATAGTTTACACATTCTTTATTTTTTCGAAAACTATTTAAATCTATTTTTAAATATCAGTAAAATCATTTATTGTCTTAAAGTAGTATTCAAGAGTTAAAATCTCAAAATAAAACAAATAGTATATCACATTTATAACTATATAATTAACTAAATATACTAAACTAAATAAAAGCAAAATCAACCGTTAAACAAATATTGTTTTAAAAATATATAAATATAACTGTAAGAAGAAGATCTTTTTTATTATTCACAGTAACTTACAAGAGAGAAGAGTTAGGTTTAGCTAAATAAAAAACCTGATACAAGTATAGAGGAGTATTGAATATTATAATATTGTGTATCTTTAAGATGTCCCCTTAAGATGAAAGTGGCGAGACAACTCCAATATTGTTGTGCATATGATGAAATGGTGCTCCATTTAATGTTTTGGTGAGATCATCTCTAAGCTGGTCCTTAGTGTTGATGTGAGCAACTTACATCATACCATTCTGAATTTGCTCCCTAAAGAAATGATGTCCAATGCTACATGTTTCATGCGTGTTGTTGCATAGAAACATTTTTCCAAGATTGTCACAATACATAACAGGAGGTGCGTGTAAGGTGATGCCAAGTTCAGTTAGAAGGTTGCAGATCCAGCGAAGCTTGGCTGAGGCATTTGCGACTGATCTATATTCTGCTTCCATAGATGAACGCGCTACACTAGTTTGCTTCTTTGCAGACAACAAGACATGTGTTTTGCCTAAGTATATGACATACGCATTGGTAGAAACATAGTCATCGAAATCACCTACCCAATCTGTGTTGAAATACTCGTGAAGAGAGGGTTGGTGGTAGAGAAGACAATACTGTGGTTTGTTGTGCCTGCAAGATACCATAAGATTCTCTTTGCTGCTTGCCAATGAGCCTATGTTGGTTGATGCATATATTGAGATAGACGGTTTAGTGCGTAGGCAACGTCCGGTGTAGTGAATGCAAGGTACTGCAAACTTTCCACAAGCTTGCGATATGGTTTCGGATCAGACAATTGATGTCGTGTTGTGAGAGCCAGTGTAGATGTAGAAACCATTGGTGTGCTTACTGGTTTTGTCTATGTCATTCATGTCCGATGCAGAAGATCAATAATGTATTTCCTCTGCTAGAGATGTAATCCTTTTGATGTCAAATGAGCTTCAAGGCCTAGAAAATAGCTCACGTCTTCATCATCCTTTACTAAGAAACGACCAGCCATCAGTTTTAGGACAGTGTTGAACTATTGATCCTTGTTTTATTTTTGTCGGTGATCAAAATATCGTCAACATAAACAAAGAGATATAGTACTTTTGAGCCGGTCTGGAAAAGAAACATCAATGTGTCTGCTACAAGGGAATTTTTTGAAACCGAGACTAATGAGAAATGTCTTAAGCTCATGGTACCACGCATGTGGCACTTGCTTCAAGCCATAAATTGTTTTCCGTAGACGAGTTACATGGTTGGGATGATCTCAATCTATAAACCCTGGAGGCTGTTCCTTGTAGACTTCCTCCTCCAACGTGCCTTGCAAGAATGCGTTGTTGACATCTAGCTGTTATTGGCCAGTTTTTGGACACCACAATGTAAATAATTAAATGAATTGTTGTGGACTTGATTACTGGATTGAAGGGGTCTGTGTAATCTCGATTGAACTGTTGATTGTATCCATTCGCTACAAACCTGGACTTGCACCTTCGATGAAAACCAGAAGGTAAGAATTTATTTTTATAAATCCATCTACAGCCAACCACGTTTTTATTTGGTGATCTCGGTACGAGATCAAACGTTTGATTTTTTTTGAAAAAGCATCCAGCTCATGAGACACTGTGTCTCTCCAGAATTTGTGTTCAAGAGCCTGACTCACTGTATATGGTTCAAGAGGAATGAAGTTTGTGGTTGCGGCTGAGAGGTTGAGTTTTTGTTTGGGTTTGTTGATATTGTTCTTGCAACGGGTTGTCATAGGATGGACGTTTTGTGGTTGTGGTGGATTTTGATTAATGGCTTGAGGTTAAGGAGACAGTGAAGGTTGACTTTTGTGAGGAGAGGGGTTTGTGTTTGTGATACGGAAGTTTGATTTTGGTTTTTATTTTGGGTTTAAGAATTGATCTGATCTGTGTTATGTAGTTATGTTGGAGTAGAATCTAATTGGGCTTATGAGTTTAATATTGTTGATGGGCCTGGTATTGGATTATTGGGTGTTACATCGTTAATTTGAGAATTCTATTATTTTCATTGTTCTCTTCCTGCAACTGTGAAAGTGATAAATCTTGAGCTGAGAATCTTTGTAACACATTGGTGATCTGATAAGTGGCGATTGTAGCGAAACAAAGAAAACATGAGGTTGAACAAGTGAAGAAGCAGGTTGACTTGAGAAGGCTAAGACTGGTTTGACTAACTGAATGGGAACAAGATTTCATCAAATTGGACATGGCGCGAAACATAAATTCTACCTGAAGCTAATTGGAGGCAAAGGTAAGCATTTTGGATGAGTGAATAGCTAAGGAACACATATGGCGTTGAGCGGTTCTCAAACAACCAAACATGCTGAGTTTTAAGTATTTGGGTGGCTTATCAAACTTCTAAAAAAGAGACTACATATCAGTTATAGAGAAGAACATTTTGTTAATGAGGTATAATGTTGTGTTGATAGTAAACAAATCTATTTTAAATATGCATATGTTTTTATTTAAATTGAAAAAAATGACTTGATAATTAATAACATAGTTGCATATTATTGGTTGACTATTTTTACTGACGTGACATTATTGTCACATTATTATAAAAGCTACAAATTATCTATTAGATGTTTTTAGTTTTTTTACACATATTTTTAAAATAGTTAAATGTTGAGTTTTATTTTTATTTTTATTATTAAATTTTATGATATTCATTGTTTTTTATTTAATCATGGGCTAAACAGATAAATTAGTGTAAAAATTATATTATAATCATAAACGATACTTATTTTGTAAATATTACTCTACAATGATTATTAATCTAAAATTAAAGGAGTATTTATATTAATGAGATTTTTTGTGTAAAGTGGTCGTTAGTGTTCGTAAACAAAAACTCTTATTATTGCTTAAGATTTGATGGGCCGTAAATCAATTAATGTGAAACCCAATATATCACATCAATTAAAAATAGCAAATATGAATGAATCTGCCCAAACCCTATCCACTTTAAAACCTCCACTGCCTCCGTTTTCTTCCTCACTCACTCACCTACAATGGCCTTGCCTATATCTGGCACGCGCCACCTCACGCGCTCCCTCTTATCCGGTTCCAACTTATTGGCACCTCCTCGGATTCCTTCCTCTGTTCACTGCGGTGTATCTCGGTTACCTTTCTCGATCCGGTTCGTCTCAATTCGATGCCGAGCAAACCGGTCAGGCTCGGCTTACTCGCCGCTTAACTCTAGCTCTAACTTCAGTGACCGACCTCCGACGGAGATGGCGCCTTTGTTTCCGGGGTGCGATTACGAGCACTGGCTCATCGTTATGGATAAACCTGGTGGCGAAGGCGCGACGAAGCAGGAGATGATTGATTGTTACATCCAAACCTTAGCCAAAGTCGTTGGAAGGTAATCAATGTGATCTGCTGATTTGGTGATGTGACGTGGCCTTTGTGTTTACTTTGTTGTATGTGTTTTGGTTTTAGTGAGGAAGAGGCGAAGAAGAGAATCTACAATGTTTCTTGCGAGAGGTATTTGGGGTTTGGGTGTGAGATTGATGAAGAGACATCTACTAAGCTTGAAGGTTTTGTCTTTACTTACTTACTTGCAACTTGTCTCTTATGTTATCTTGTTGTTGGGTAATGATAAAGAGTGTTGCTTTTGTTTATGATAGGTTTGCCTGGTGTTCTGTTTGTGCTTCCAGATTCTTATGTGGATCCTGATAACAAAGATTATGGAGGTGATTCTTCTACCTCTTATTCAACTTTGTTTTGGTTTTGGTTTTTCTAGTGTCATTGAGATTGAAACTCTCAGTCTCATTGCGTCTCTCTTGAAACATGAAAGCAATGATTAGCTTTGAATGCTAATAATGGACTGACATGAAATACTTTCTCTTAGTTGATTTTTGCAGATAAGGTAATATTATTTTTCTAACTGTTTAGATGAAAACATAAACTACATGGAACTCTTGGATCTTTGAGTTTTTTTTTTTAATTATCAGTCCATCTTGGCAAAGCTAACTAGTCTTTTTGTTTTGGGCAATGATTAGCTTTGAATGCTAATTGACTCAGATCTAAAATCTCTCTTTCATGTTATGTGCTCTTCACATCTGAAAAGCATCAACTTAGTTACGAGAGATGCATACATTTCTCGAAATAAATCGCAACGATTACTACTCAAGAATCGAGAGATCCATAGTGATATCTAGTAATTCCTGATTTGTATCTTGTTGATGACTTTGCAGCTGAGCTGTTTGTAAATGGAGAGATAGTCCAACGATCACCAGAGAGGCAGAGACGAGTTGAGCCGCAGCCACAGAGAGCCCAAGATAGACCAAGATACAATGACAGAACTCGCTACTCTCGCCGCAAAGAAAACACACGTTGAACTGCCACTGAAGAAGATATACGTATGAAATCAAATGAAAGCTAGTATGATAGTGAATGATAATGGTGGCGATAAACCTTGGATATTGTGGAAATGCTAAGTTTTGAACTTTTGATTATATGTAACATTTTTTTATATAATAATGTAAATTGAAGAGAAGACATTGGATATTTAGGCATCAAAAATTCGCTTTCCTTTCTAGAGCAAGTAATATACTTTTCTTATCTGAATTCGGCAGTAGCAAATGGTGTGATTATATTTTCATTTAATCAATTTTAAAATACTGAAGGAGCATTACTCTTTTGTCATTGTAGAATATACTTTGGGTTAAATTGAAACTATATAAAAGTAAAAGGGAAACTGGTGATTTCTCAAAAAATAAGATAAAGTAAAGAAGTAGATTTTTTAAAATATCCAGCAGACAAAAAAAATCTGCTGGGGCGAGCGAGTTTTTGTTTTTCTTCTCTAATCTATCGCTCGCGATCTTCGCCGTCGGCAAGGCTATTCCATTTGCTGGAGGTGAGAGACACACTTCTTCTCCTTCGTTTTCTTTGTTCCTTTTCCGTCTCTCATTTCAAGGTTGTTTGTGCTTTCTATTTGGGTGAATATAGTCGCGAATCGTGAAAGAATCACGATTACTTGTCCCATTTTGACATATCTAGGGTTTATATCATTGCTGAGAACTTGCTAGTGATTCAATGTCTGGCGGGCATTAAAATGGGTTCTGGAGATTTTTTTTCTTCTCTGGTTCTTTGCGTTGTGGATTGATTGCTCAATTGGATCGTAGTTGTAATTTGTATGCTCACCTTGAATGTTTCCGAGGAACTAGTTTTTAGAGGCAACTATAATAATTCCATGTATAAACCCTAAAGGATTTTTGTTAAACTTGTTATCACTGGTTGAGATCTATAGACTAATAGAAAAATGTTTGAGCACTCTTACTTGACGATGGTATATTACAAATTGTTTAAAAAAATGCTATGCATTGTTTTTTTTCTGTCATTTCGTATAAAATTTTCTCTGCTGGTGGTTGTGCTTCTTGTTTATTATCTCAAAGGAATATCATAATCTGCCCTTTTCTCCATTCAGGGATCAGGATGAACGAAGTTATTGATCAAAAAGAAAAGCCTGATGGAGGTGAAAAGCTTGTCTATGAAGGATCTGCTGCTCGAACAAGGCCTACAAGCGTTGAGGAGATTATGCTAAGGAGGAAGAGGAAAGCGTCCTTGGAAAATGTAGGAGCAGCTCAGTTACTGGCTAACGATCTTGGTGAGAAGGCTTCTGAGTCTGGAAAAGGGTATGATCAATCTAAGGAAATGAGTCGTGAAGAAGGAGTTATGAACAGTTCAAGAGAGAAAGAAGATGTCATTTCTAATTCCAGGGAGGGAAGACAAGATAATTCAAGGAAAGAAGACCCTGTGGGAGCTGTTCAGTTACTCGGTAACAAACTTGTTGAGAAGGTTTCTGACTATCATGATTCTGAAAAAGGATATGATACATCCGAGAAACTGAGGCATGGAGAGCTTGTTAAGGACAGTTCAAGAAATGAAGAAGAGGCCATTTCTAGTTCTAAAGATGAAAAACTAGATAAAGAGGGAACTGTTGGAGCAGCTAAGCTACTGAGCAACGATCTTGTTGAGAAGGTTTCTGACGATCTTGTTGAGAAGGTTTCTGACGATCATGCCTCTGAAAAAGGGAATGATAGGTCCAAGAAAGTAAGGCATGAAGAACGTGTCAAGGACAGCTCAAGAAAGAAAGAAGATGCCACTTCTAGTTCTAGGGATGAAGGACTAGATAAACCGAGGAAACAGGACCATGTTGAAGCAGCTCAGTTACTGGGTAATGATCTTGTTGAGAAGGTTTCGGACTATCATGCGTCTGACAAAGAGCTTGAAAGATCCAAGAAAGTGAGTCGTGAAAGTGTTAAGGACAGCTCAAGAAAGAAAGAAGATGCTACTTCTAGTTTTAGGGAAGAAAGACTAGATAAACCAATGAAAAAGGACCCTGTTGATAAGGTTTCTGACTACCGTGCGTCCGGAAGAGAGCATAACAGATCCAAGAAATTTAGACCTGAAGAACGCGGTAAGGACAGTTCAAAAAAGAAAGAAGACACCATTTCTAGTTCTAGAGAAGAAAAATCGATGAAAGAGGATCCTGTAGGAGCAGCTCATGATTCTAAAAGAGGGTATCATAGATCTGAGAAACTGAGGCGTGAAGAACATGTTAAGGACAGGTCAAGAAAGAAGGTAGAAGCCATTTCTAGTTTTAGAGAAGGAAAACTAGACAAACCAACAAAAGAGGAGGAGCCTGCTGGGAATAGAAAACGGAAGGCAGAAGGAGAGGGTTCTACAGCTAAAGAAAAAATAGTGGAAGAACATATTAAGGATAGACGAATAAAGAAAGAAGAAACTAATTCTAGTTTTAGGGAGGAAAGACCAGATAAAAAGATGAAGGAAGACCTTGCTGCAAACAGAAACATAAGGGTTGAAGGTGAATTTTCTACAACTGCAACGAAAACAAAGACTAATAGAGATGTGCGTGGTGTGGATACCAAAATGAAGGCAGACAGAGAAAGATCTGCTGAAAAGACATCTGAAAAGCAGATTCATCCTCAGGAAACAGGCCGGGATCAAGCAAGAAATGCTCTTGAAAATTTAGCTGGTAGTAGGAAGCGTCTTAGAAGTCTAGTGGTGGCAGACATACCTCGAAATGAAAATAGTATGAAACCTGACACTGGAAACAAGGGAAAGAATCAAAATGGCGATCATATGAAGAATAGGGAGAGAAATGTTTCAAGGAGGCATGATCAAGCAAAAGTGCACAGTGTTGAAGTTTCAGAGAAATCGGAAAAAAGGGAACAGCCCAAATCGGATCAACGTGACAGGAGAGAGAGGAGATCAAGAAGTCGAGATCATGGTGTGCAGGATAGGCAGAAACGCTTATCTCCATTACCAAAGGCTGAAAAGGCTACATCGCGTCATAAAAGAGGCCATGAGGAGCGCTCCGAAAATACTGTTAAGGATAGGTCAGGAAAGCATCATTTTAATGATAATGATAACAAGTCTAGACGGTATAGTTCTTCCAAAAGTGAACTTGGTGGATATTCACCACGGAAAAGAAGGGAGGAGGCCTCTGCCAAGGCTGCTTCTCCATCTAATCTTTCTTCAGAGAAAATGGGTGCTAAATGGGATCTTCCGCCGACTGTAGTTGCAGGCATGTTCTCGGGCTCAGGTTTTCCTGGTCTCCAAGCAGCCACTCAGATAGCATATCCTATCATGAGCGAGGCTTCCTTGACGCTTTTTAAGCCACATATAGAGGCATCTTTTAGGACGCCACCAGCAAGGCAGACCACTTCAGTTGATTCTGTTCAACTGACCGAATCCACCAGGCGTATGAGGAGACTTTACGCAGAAAATGTGCCAGATTCGGCCTCTGAGAAATCTCTGATTGAATGCTTCAATGGATATATGCTATCTTCAGGCTCCAATCACATAAAAGGAAGCGAACCATGTATAAGTTGCATTGTAAGTTTCTGGTGTATGCATTCCTTACTCATATCACTCTTGTTATGTTTGTGGAATATAGCTGATGGTATTGTTCTTTAATTGCAGATAAATAAGGAAAAAAGTCAGGCGCTAGTTGAGTTCCTTACACCACAGGATGCTTCTTCTGCACTCTCCTTGGATGGATGCTCCTTTGCGGGTTCAAACCTCAAAATTCGACGCCCTAAAGACTATGTCGAGACAACAGTAAGAATTACATTCTCTACTTCTCTACATTCTCTTTCTCTAAAACTCTTGCCATCTTCTGCCTGCACATGTGTAACCTTTAATAGTCATCTGGTTAATTTTGTAAGCTAGCTCAAATATATGCATATGTCTTTGGTGCCATCAGTAAGATTCAACGGTTATTTTTCCACTTTCAATACAATTGAGTTTACAACATGCTACTGAGACCTGTGTGACTTATTTTTAATGATTTAAGCCTGAGTGCAATTTGGCATTCAATTACTGTGATATATGATTGTCCGGCGGAAGTTTATGTTGCATTATTCACGTGTAGTGAGTACCAGTCCTCTTTTGATCCAGATAGAGATTCGAACTCGAAAGATATATCAGACTTATGGAACTTACTAAATAATCTGGACCCATATTTTAAAGCACATAAGCATGGTGTTGTCAGTCCACATTCTCATAAATCTCATGTAGTGATACTTTTTTTTTTTTCTGTTGAAGCATGTTGATTGACTATGTTTGCCTTCTAATTTCTGTAATCAGAAAAATTAGTAGACTTCTATATCATCCCCGATTCATGTATGATTCAGTCTCAGATTTGTTTACTTGTGCCACTGCTTAATTTTCCTTTATTGGAACCAAAAAAGTACTCATGGCTCCTGTTTTTGAAAGCAGTTTCGATGCAAGCATCGTGCCACTATAAACTATGTGTTGCTACTTGAGAGTTCAATGAATGCAAGACAGTTGATAAATCACACCTGTTCTTACAAATTTAGGCATATATGGTGGGAAACATATGGTTTAGATTAGTTCATTGTGGCTAAATCCTAGCGATGTTTTCCCAAGGATTCCCTTTGACTTTGAGAATATAAATTTGGGCGTCGTTAATGTATTCATGGGTGAAGGAAATAGGCGACACTAAGAGTTACTGTAGTTAATGGATTCATGCACTTGAAATAATATGTTTTCAAGCCACATGTGAAATCGTATTCTGACTGGTGTGTTGGAATCTCTTAAATAGGGTGTTTATGTTGGGTATGTCATATTTCACATTCAGGAGGCTGATGAAGCTGTCTGCTAAATAAGAAGACTCCCAGGTGTAGTGACGAGTTTATTGTGTTTCAAGTTCCTTTGCATTTTTCTTCTCTCTTTTGGGCTTTGGGGAACTTATAAAAAATCATCCTTATGATTCCTATGTAAATCTTGGTTTACCTTTCTTGTGTTATTTGTTCCTTTTCTTTATTTTATGATATCATATGATACCATATCAATCTGCTTTATCTTTGTTCTTCTCCGAACTGATTGTTGTTGTAGGATTACTCGCGTAACTTGCATAGGCAGTTAAAGGCCTGCCTAGGATGCTCTTTTTCTTTTATTCCTAGCAGGATCGGATACTTTGTATTGATTGTTATCTCGATGAGTTCGTGATATAGCTCTAAGAATTACTTTTATGCCCTAGAATTCTACCTCCATCTCTTGAATGGATCCTTGTTCCATTGCTTATGATCAACTTTCTTGTGAATGGTAAAAAATACGCAGAATTACCTTTGCAGAAAGATATTATTAATGAGATTTGGAGCCCTAGCAAGGTTGAGCAACAACCCTTTTCTTGAGCCTAGTGACGGAGGTTTTTTTTTGTCTTTGTTCTACATGTTTAATCAGCTTTTTCTGTGATTTTCGGTTGAGTAGCGATAGGAAATTCTTTGAAAACTTACTGATTATCAAGGCTGTAGACTGTGTCCTTCCACTTGGCCTTGTAAACCAGTACTGTGGTTTTTGCTATGATTTCTGAGCTATGTTATGGTTACAATCCATGAAGCAGGTTTTCAGACGGTTGCTATTTTCATGCAGAGCGGTGAATTGGAGAAAAAGGAGCCAGCCACAAGTGCACTAAGTGACAATCTGGAGGACTCATCGAACAAGGTAGAAACTGATGCCCTAAATTTACTTCTTCTGACAGTGGGTAAAATGTTTTATATAAACAACGAGTGTAGAATATATATTTTAAATATCTCAAAACATATTTCTTTTATTAAATAACTGTATAGTTCAGTGAACCATGGTATATAGTTCAGATCAAATTTAAGTTTGTGCGCATAGTTCCATACCACGAAAAATCTTGCTCTAGAGACCAAAACATTGGCATGTAAATTTGACTTGTCATTTCCATTCAAAACATTGTACGCATAGTTTTTCATGCTGACAAGTCTTATCCCTTTCCCGTTTAATTCGTTTGTAGTAGTTTAAAATGAAGATTTTTAGGATATATCATCTTTCTTTGACCAAGAAAAGAAAAGGACATATCATCTTTCTTGTTAACTTTGGCTGGTATTGGTAGGTGTTACGGTTAAAAACTTGTTCATATTGGGCTATATGTCAGACAACCTTACTAAAATCTTAAACCGGAAAACACAAAAAGAACAGAATTGGAATTTTCTCTTCATCTGCGGCATATTTATGGTTCATAATGTTGAAAGCGTTAATCTGTTTTTGGATTTGCTAGTTGCGTGCTATTGATTTTTATTTTTTTTCCTGTCAAGCTTGCTGTTGATCTAATATACTTGTGCAGATCTTTATTGGTGGGTTTCCAAAAGCAATTTCATCTGAAATGGTATGATTAGCTGTAACCCTTTTGGAAACTTTTGACACATTCAGTCTCCTATTAGTCTCAGTTCATCTTTTATTGTAATTCTTTAAGGTTTCAAATTCAAGGATTTTTCTAATCCTTGTTTCCTGCTTTTCAGCTGAAGGAGATTGTCAGCGTCTTTGGATCTTTAAAAGCATACCGGTTCGTGATCAACAATGATCTCAATCAGCGATGCGCTTTCCTAGAGGTTAGAAGATGCTCTTATCTCGGCTTTCTCTGTGGCCAATATTTAAAATCACTCTGTAATCTATATGTGCCTTGAAGCTCAACTCAAATATCCCATAATAATCGGTTAGCTTGATGTAATTATTGTGATTGTTTCGTATATATGTGGTCACTTTTTTGGTTAGCATTAGATCATGTTTTTTTCCTTGAAGTTGGAACAGTGAATGTGACTGTTGTTCCAAATATCCGCATTTGTTTTAACTCTTTTACAATTTTGTATCTCAGTACACTGATGGATCTGTCACCCCCAAAGCTTGTGCCGGCCTTAATGGTATGAAGTTAGGTGGCAGTGTAATAACTGCCGTTTGTGCACTTCCTGATGCATCATCTGTAGCGGTAATTCAATGAACCAACTTTACCTTTTTGTTAGTTCATGTATGGTTGACATATAACAGAAATTGCTTTCGTTACTGAGACTAGTGATGTGGTATATAATGTGTGTTTCAGGCAACTGAGAATCCACCATTCTATGGGATACCTGAGCATGCAAAACCACTTCTTGGCAAGCCTAAGCATATCTTAAAGCTTAAGAACTTAGTGAGAATATGATTACCTTTTTTCTTGTGAATATCACCCATTGTGAGGATATTACTAAAGTTTTATTCTTTCTTGTTTGACAGGTTGGCCCAGAAGATCTACCTTCGCTTTCCGAGCCGGAAATGAAAGAAATTCTGGAGGATGTACGGCTAGAATGTGCCAGGTTAAGCTCGAAGATTTCTCTTCCCATGAGTTCATTGGCTCTAAAAGCTAGTAAATTAAGAAACTAGACCTCTGCGTCTTGTTGTGATGCAGGTTTGGTGTTATTAAGTCGATAAACATCGTGGAACATGAGAGCAGAGATATTAGTGGTTCCTACACAGACGCATCTTTGAACCCAGAATCTAAAGAAATGAATGTGTCAGTAATACAGGAGAAAGAGGAGGTATCCAAGAAAGTGGATGACACAGCAGACAATGTAGATAATGGAGACGTTGTCAGATCAGACAGTTCGACGGGTGACTACAAGTTATGTGAACCATGCTCAGTTACTGCGCTTGAGACAACCACTCAAGCAAATGAAGATCATGAGTCCACTGAACAAGGAAATTCTGAAAAGCTTGTCGGAGAAAGTGAGGCAGAGATTCCGCAAGAAGAAGTAGGATCAACTCGTGCTCAAGACGACGCAGAGATTCCACAAGAAGAAGTAGGATCAGCCCGTGCTCAAGATGAGGCAGAGATTCCGCAAGAAGAAGTAGGATCAGCACGTGCACAAGATGAGCCAAAGAATCCGCAAGAAGTAGGATCAGCACGTGCTGTCAAGACAAGATGGGATAGTGGCGACAAGATGGAGGAAGAACAAGACCCGAAGGATGTGTTTGAGCCAGGCTGTATCTTCATTGAGTACGGAAGGCCAGAAGCCACACGCGCTGCAGCGCATTCGTTGCACAGACGGCTCTATGACAACAGGATTGTGAAAGCGGAATACGTTTCTAAAGACCTGTACAAAATCAGGTTCCCAAGTGGGTAAAGAAAGAATCCTGATCCACAAAAAGTGACTAGTAATCTGATTCTTAATTATCTTGACTACATACGTTACCGTTTCAAACCGGGGACTAGCACCTAAAATCTAAAACCGTTAAAAGAATCTCTTTGTAATCGTTGGGATTGATCAGGTTGGCTTTTCATCGCCACCTAGTTATTTTTTTTTTTTGCATTCCAGTAAGTGAAAGTTGAAACGTAACTTTTTTTATTTGGTGGGCAAGTTCCCGGTTTTTGGAACTGAGATTATCCGATAACCGGAGTTGACATCCTTCAAATTAGTGCAAATATGGCTATAATAAAAATCCAGGAATGTAACCTTCTGGAAGAGCAAGAGGTTTCTTTCCTATTTCTACAAAATGTTTGCCCAATCTCCTTGTTTATCCAAATGACGACAATGGCCAAAAAGACCAAAAACACCTAATAGATGATAATTGGTCACATAGTTTATATGCGTTTTGTGTCGAAAACAAACTTGAATTCATGTTTTCCTTTTATGTAATCTCAGATAATGTCGTTATATGTATCAGCTGAACTCTCGAATGGTTTTCCTTTTGATGATTTCTTCATTGATGCTTCTCCTCCTATTGATCCTTTTAGTTTCCTCAGTCGCGATGCAGCTTTCCGTGGAGGAGCTGAACCATCAGGAAGAATATGATTTAGTAGAAGCTTCCGTGTCTTTAACCGAGCTACCACCACCACGCCTTCTACGAACTGAAGGTTCTTCATCACTCAATGATGAGTCCATTGACCCGTGTTTGCTTTGGTTATGTCTTGACTGCTTCACTGATTCCTCTGATGATGCAATGCAGCATTGCCGCTGCTCGGAGACCTGTTGTGGTTTGGACTAGCATCTGGCCCTGGTTTACACCTAGTTTTTTATATATACATAAACAAAACATTTTATTGTTTTTGAATCTTCAAAATGAATTGTATCTTTAATTTTTATTTTTCATTTCAATATTTTGGTGTTACTTTATTGAATTACATATAAAATCTCATTTGTATATTTCTATATGTATTCAACATACATAAAATGTATCAAATAATCTCATAAAAATAGATGAAATTCAAATCTATAAAGTTTTACCTAATAGATAATATTATGAAGCAATTTTTGTTTTCTTTTAAAAAAGATATTTTTAAAAATATAAATCTAAAAATAAAAAAATTCTTTAATTAATAACTCTTTAAATTAATAAACTATCATAGTCCCAACATTTAATGTGTAAATTTTTTACTGTATATAACAAATCAATTATGTTAATCATTTCCACGTATATTATAAACCAGAATGTTAAATAGTGTGTTTATTCAATTCTTACAATTCCAAAACTAAAAAACCAAAACTATGAAAAGCAAGAAAAAGAGAGCAAAATGGTCTATTTGGTTTGGATAAAGAATGAGAGGAGACCCACACACAGAGGGAGTCACAGACACACTTTGATGTCTCTTTGGATCTGAAACATCTCTATCTCTCCCTCAGAGATTCCCTTCTCAGGTCCCATTGTCTCTCTTTCTGTATATTGCAAGTTTACAACTAATAATAAACATTTTCACCAGCAATACGATAATACTCAATATATTCAATGTTTTGGTAAAACCAAAACTTTTTGCTAGGAAAGAAAAGAACAACACTGGATTGGACTGGTTCGTCGCTTTCCCTTCTTACACTTCCGACAGATTCCCTTGCCCTTTCTCTTTCATTATTTTCATTATTATTTTTTTTTTTTAATTTCTTTTTTTCTGGTTGAACAGATTTACGCAAACATCATTTTCCTCCAGAGAATACGTATACGTTATCATGGTAAACGTTGTTGCCGTATGCATGCCTTTATCGAAAAAAACATGTTATATATCATATGTTAACCTAATATCTTAACTAATACTACAAGAAAACAACCATTTCTTGACGAAAACAACAGAAATCATTCATCGGAACTAGATAGAGAAAAGAAATTTATCAAGAATTTGTCAAAAAATTCCAACAAAATCTTGACAAACAATTACTATTGAGAATTCTCCATAGATTTACATCCGGAAGTGATTTTTTTTTTTTTTGTTTCCATCATAAGTTCTTATGGATTTTTGACAAAAATAAAAATTTTAGTTTTATCGAAATTTTATTTGGGATTTTCTCGAAAATTCCTGACAGACTTGTTCTATCGGAAATAAATTTGTTTTCTTGTAGTAGTTACACTAAACAAATTTAGCATGGTTGATGTGTGTATATCTTAAATATCATGTGGTTTTCAATATAAATTGTTCATTGCGTATAGTTATATAAACCAAAAATAATAGTCGGAACATGGTCTGATGATCGTGGCTTTTATACTTTTTTCTTTTTGACGTGATGTTATTGACTTTATTATTCGTAAGATTTGTGAGGTATTTTTCTTCACAAACTTACTTAATCATTGCAGCTAAAGTTTAAGAGCCTATATCCACGGAAAAAAACTTTACTCTATAGCTGGCTTAAATGTTGATATTTTGCTTTCAGTTTCTCTATAGTTTAGTTGACTTTTCTATAAAAATACACACAAAAGAAACTTTTATTTAATTTATTTTCCTCAACGCATCATATTGCATTATGAGGCTGGCTATTTAAAATTGCCATCTCATGACCTCGTTTCATTTTTG
Organism: Sinapis alba; assembly: GCA_012274485.2. Taxonomy (NCBI): domain Eukaryota; kingdom Viridiplantae; phylum Streptophyta; class Magnoliopsida; order Brassicales; family Brassicaceae; genus Sinapis; species Sinapis alba. Next base: position 13,780 of record MU107025.1, on the reverse strand, counting down.
AGGTTTAGGGCCTGATTAATATGGACTTTCGCTTTAGGTTATTGGTTGTAAAGTTTTGATTATTAAAACTGTTAATGTTATTTTAAATATTGAAAAATTAAAATTAATAATCAAAATTATCAAAATAGTAAATAACATTTTAAGTTTTACCTTATAAATATAAATTATGCCAATAACAAAGACAAAATATATATGAAACCAAAAGTTATACAATATGGATCTCAAAATAACAAGAAAAAATAATAATGATTAATTTAACAAATATATTTTATAATAAAATTAATATAAAGTAGAACAAGTATTATAGTTAGTGTAGGGAGAAGAAAATGCATTTTTACAATAAAAATATAAGAATTTGTTTGTAAAGTCACCTAAATTAGATTGTAGGCATTTGTTTGAAAAAGAAAGAGATAAATAGAAAATAGCTTTGAAAACTTTAGAATTTATAAAATTAGAAAAATTCTGATTGGTGAAAAATAGACTTTAAAAACTTTAAAATTAAATCAAAGCCTTTAAAACCAAACCCCAATCGAAACCTTAACTTTTCCATAACAATTTCTCTGCGTATTATTGTTCAAGTTGTTCAATATATATATAATAAAACTAACTATCAAACAAAATTCAAAAAAAAACTCAAGCATTTGTAATTATTTAAATGATGTTGCAGTAATGAGTTTAATTAGTGAAAAAATGGTATAACATCAGTTTTCTGGAATTGGATAAACTTTTGTAAGAACTTATTGAATCATGAAAGAAATATCCAGTTTGATTGTGAGAAGCTGGAAAATGAGCTAAAAGTGAATTCACATGATTTTTTTTTCAAAAAGTATCATGTAGAAATAATTCAAATTTTACTAGCCACGTATATATACAGGAGAAATTTACAGTGCAGATCACTTTCCTAAACTTTAATTACATTATAGGACACATTGTTATACTAAGACACTTTTTCTAGAAACGGAAGTTGGGCTTTAACTAACAAGTAACTTTTTTGTTCGATCCTAGTCATAGAGCTATTAGTGTTTTCCTAACTAGATTCTCCTTTGGCGGGCTTTTTCTTAAACCATTGATCTTGACTAAATTTTAACGGTTGAGATTTAATAAAGTAGATCTAGAAAAAAAATTATCTGCCATTTAACAACAACCATTTGATTAACCTGCCATTTTTCTTTTTCGACGGCCAGATCAAACAACGTATTTCACTTTCTTATGTTCCCTTCGTCGACATCTTCAGTTTTGTGTTCATCACAAAAAGAAAACTTTGCCGATTAATCCTGAAATTCAACTTTGATTATTGGATTCTAAGTTGTGCTTTGTAAACTAACCTTGTTTAACAGTTTGTTTTACTGTAATTCCAAGATCCTCACTATTTTTTCTTTTCTTTTTATTCTTGTAACTAGCTCCCATGGATGGATCATCCAAGGAAAAGGATTTTTGTATACGAAGGTAAAGCTCACTCAAACTCCCTTCTTTCAGGGATGAGTTAACTATATTTCAAACTAAACCTCCTTCGCCGCATCGGTACGACAGAACAGAACGGTCATATGTTTCGCCGCCATGTTGTTGCTGTCTAAGGCTTTTTACGAGTTCAGAAGGTTAAAGTTCCAATATTTTTGTGTGAAATAATTTTAGAATAAAGCTAAATCCCTTTTGAGTATATGGTAACTTTCATTGTCAACATACTGAATTTAGTAGTTTCTCGATTTTAATTTTTGCAAATAGGTTGAAATTGTGTTGATGTTTAGTAATTTTCTCTCGTAGTTTATTGTAATTAAGACTCCTCACGAGTTTTGTCTTTTTTTTTGTTACACTTGTTAATTGAGACATTTATGACTTTCTGGTTGTTCATCTTCACAGAAATATCAAGAGAGTAATAGTAGTGAAAGACCTTACCCTCTGCCACCTCAAATCACATCTCCCAGGTTTGCACGTTGTTACTTGCTCATTTGTCCCAATAAATTGATTCAAGAGGTATGTGGTTTCTAATTAGCTCATTTGCCCCAGTATAGCTAGTTTCAGTATAGCTTCCTAAGTTTGATATGTTATAGCAATGTGACTGATGGTCTTATAAATTTTTTGATACATGAGTAAGGTGGACAAACCAGCTCTAGTATTTGATGAATGGAACAAAAGACAAGTCAACAAAAAGTTTTAAGTTAGCATTGTTCATATGTACACTTTTGTAGATATCCACATGTATGCTTGTACATTTGCCCCAAGAGTTATGTGGTGTCTAATTAACTGCTACAACACCGTAGATTCTGAGATTTAATGGAGTTGTACGAGTTATAAACTGGAGTTAAAGGTTCAGTATAGCTAGTTTCAGTATAGCTTCCTAAATTTGATATGTTATAAGCAATATGATTGATGGTCTTATAATTTTTTTGATACAGGAACAAGGTGGGCAAAAGACAAGTCAACAAAAAGTTCTAAGTTAGCATTGTGCATATGTACACTTTTGTAGCTCTCCACATGTACGCTTGTAAATTGATGTCCACGATCGTAGAGGTATACATGTACAGCACTTGTTCTTAGTTGTCCACATGTACACTTTGTTCATCGATGTACACTTTTGTAACTCTCCACATATACGCTTGTATATTGATGTCCACACTCGTAGAGGTATACATGTACAACACTTGTTCTTAGCTGTCCACATGTACACTTTGTTCATCGATGTACACGTATATACTGGTTCGAGTTATGTCCTTATGTCTACATATACACTTTACTGCAATTTAACACTAATTACTTATAGATTTACAAATTGTTACACGCAGTTCATTTAAAATTATGCAAGGCAAAATACACAACCAGTCTCTGTTAAAGAGAACAAGAATAAGAAAGCACAATACATTGGCTAAGAACAAACATTGGTGCTGAAACATAGTTTCAAGAAAGCCAAAGAGGAACACGTTGTTTCATGTAACCAAATAGACACATAGAACTTTATTGTCTAATCTTCTTCTCTGTTTCAGCAAGTTGTGGTTGATGCGAAGGATTTGAAAGACGCAGCCGTAGAAGAACTGATTCGATTAAACAGATTATAATTCTGGGAAGTTTGTGCAACCAATGGAATCAAATAAAAACTTGAAATTTTTGAACAGCAACTCAAAAAAATAAAAAATTAGAAGACGTGAAGTTAGTTCTTCCAACTTATTTCGGCGAGTATATGACCAGTAAAAAACTTTCAAACCATTTCAAAACCAATACTTTTGATCTCTTTCATCCCTATCTAATTTTCTTTGTTTCTCTCAGCTGTGAGTTCTCCGTCTCCCGTCTACGAAATCGCCACTGTTGTCTTCATTTATGTCGTTGGTTATGCCTATGTCACCGACGTCTATGTATCCGCCATCTTATACAAAAAAAAANTAGACACATAGAACTTTATTGTCTAATCTTCTTCTCTGTTTCAGCAAGTTGTGGTTGATGCGAAGGATTTGAAAGACGCAGCCGTAGAAGAACTGATTCGATTAAACAGATTATAATTCTGGGAAGTTTGTGCAACCAATGGAATCAAATAAAAACTTGAAATTTTTGAACAGCAACTCAAAAAAATAAAAAATTAGAAGACGTGAAGTTAGTTCTTCCAACTTATTTCGGCGAGTATATGACCAGTAAAAAACTTTCAAACCATTTCAAAACCAATACTTTTGATCTCTTTCATCCCTATCTAATTTTCTTTGTTTCTCTCAGCTGTGAGTTCTCCGTCTCCCGTCTACGAAATCGCCACTGTTGTCTTCATTTATGTCGTTGGTTATGCCTATGTCACCGACGTCTATGTATCCGCCATCTTATACAAAAAAAAAAGTTTGAGAAAAAAGACGACGGAATAAAAGATTATACTCGTCGTGTTTTCCCAAATCCAATACTATTTTCGAAATTCAAATCCACTAATCAGTCTAACTAGCAATAAATGTTGTTTTACAGAAATACCCATGTCTGATTTTACTTTCAAAGGACAAATGTGTCTTTAGCTACTTTAAAGTGTTTTGGTAGCATATTGTGTCCTAGGATGTAATAAAAACATATAAACTGACCATTTATGTTAATAACTCTATATACAGAGCTGTGTTTATGTAAATTAGTAAGTTTCCAAGGGTAAAAAGAAAACGAAGTAACAGGAAAAGGAAGTTCCGGAGTTCTTTTCGATATTAGACTATCTTTAATTCAACAAATCCAAAATAAATTTCTTAATTTATTTATTTTTTTCTCACTAAAAAAAAAATATATTAAAAAAAAATCAATCGTGGGTCACGTGTCAGTAGAGTCCGTGAACAATGCTAAAAATCTTTTAAAATTAATTTTTAATTTAGAGTTTTTGTAATCGATTCTTGCATTGTTCACGGGTTTCACGTGTCAGTGAGACTCGCAAACAGTACAAGAAATCCACCTAAAAAACTTGAATTAGAGCATGATTAACCCCGAGTTCTTAAGTGGGGTTCTTAGCGTAATTTAAGAACCGGTTCTTAAATTATGCTAAGAACCCCACTTAAGAACCCGGGGTTAATCATGGTCTTAAACATGCTCTTAAAGAAAAGGTTACAGAATTATCGCTTCTTTCAAAAAAAAAAATCTCAGGTTTGTTTGTCACTTTAACTCTTCCCGAGATGGTAAACTTTCATGCTCTTCCGGCCACTTACCGATACAAACAACACGCACATCCCGCGCGTGTGCCGTATGCTCCTGCGGTTTACAACTTAACACGGTAACACGGACCTGAGACAAAGTGCGAGCCACCGTGTCCTGACAGTTCTACGGGTCCACTTTCTCTTTTACCCAAAGAATCTCATGGCGCTTGCTTCACCCCTCTCTCTCTCTTGTTTTTTCTTTGTTTTCTTCCCCAGTCAAAAATATTCTCTTCTTGTTACTTCTTTTTCTCTTTCTTTCTCTCTACGAGAGAGGGAGAGAAGAAGATGAAGGCACCGAACATGGAGACCATAACGAAATCTCTGGAAAAATCTATGCAGAATATTTCTCTGAAAGATAGGAGAAGAAGGGTCGGAAGATCAGAGTCCACGAGGGAAGAGAGCAGTAACGAACATATTCCTCCAGTCTCAGAACGAACATTAGAGCTCAATTCTCACTTATCTCTTCCTTGTCATTGGGAACAGTGTCTTGATCTCAAGGTAAACCAACACACATTAATTAGTCACATAAGATTCTTCCTTTTCATTTTAACTCTTTTAAGCTTTTTTTTTTTTTTTTTTTTTTTTTTTTTTTTTTTTTTTTTTTTTTTTTTTTTTTTTTTTTTTTTTTTTTTTTTTTTTTTTTNTTTTTTTTTTTTTTTTTTTTTTTTTTTTTTTTTTTTTTTTTTTTTTTTTTTTTTTTTTTTGTAACACTAACTCTTTTAAGCTTTCTACGTTAAATTAATCACTACAGAAACTTCGAACTCGTGTCGTTTTTCGTATTTTGGATTCCATTAAATGCATTTTTCTTAGTACATTGGGGCCAATATTTTCATTTTAACTAATGCTCATCTTATTTCCGTTTTGATGCATTATTCATTGCTTATAGAGACCGTATTGATATTGCTATGTTCATAGGGTTTTTGTGTTCAGTCTCGTGTGTTAGGGTAAAATAAACTGTCCTTTTTCAAAAAGACCAAAAGAAAAAGCATTATATGGAAAATTTCGTTTTTATATCTTTTTTTGCAGAAACTTATAAAAGGCTTAGACCACCATAAATGAAAAACTTGAGATTCTGGATATGATTTTTCTAAACAAACATAAACAAATGTTTTATCTTTTCTTTTTCAGTGATCTATCTGAGAAAACCAATGCTATATTTATAGATAATAGATCTAGCACCAAAGCTTTTGTCTTAACATAACTTTGGATGCATAATACAAAGAGATAAAAACTTTTATCCTAATATCAAAAAGGAGTTACATTTTTAACCTTTTGATGCAAATCTGGAGATGGGTTTTATTTAGCTCAACATCAAACTTTCTATTAACCAAACGAAGAGATACAAAAGATTTGATCCTAACAGAGTTTAACCGCAGTAATAGAGCGATTTAGTATCACCTAGAAACACGACTATAGCTATAGATCCTATGCTACTTAATCGATCTCCATTGTACTCTTCAACCACCATGAGAACGAGTTCATTCTACTACTCAGAATAAACCGCCTCTTGAACCAACTAATTTTACCTCTATAAACAAAGTTACAAATCTTCTCTAAGCCTTCGGTTTCATGTTGTTTAGACAGGAGAAATCTACTACATAAACTGGAAAAATGGAATGAGAGTGAAAGAGGATCCAAGGAAAGTGATGATAAATGAAGACAACGACAGTGGAGAATCATATGGGACATTGTGCTCAGAAGAAGATAGCTCATATTACAACAGTGAGGAGTCTTCATCAGAGTCATCTCCATCATCAAGAGAGAATCAGAAAGAGGAAGAGGATGAAGAAGAAGAAGAAGAAGAAGAAGTGCTTGTTGTTGCTGGATGCAAAGCTTGTTTCATGTACTTCATGGTTCCTAAACTTGTCGAGGACTGTCCTAAATGTGCTGGACAGCTTCTTCACTTTGATTGACCTTTTTCTGCTTCTCCTTGAAACATCTATCCTTAATGTCACTTGTTCTTTTCTATTCTCGTTTTATTCAGAGATAAGAATCTTTTTAGATTTTCTTCTTTCTTTGTTAATCTTGTATTATTATTATAACTTAGTGGTTTCTCTTGTGAATTGGCATTAACGAGTAACAATGTCAATATTTCAGACGGTAAAATGAGTCTGAAGTTTTGAAGAAAATGTAGCATTTACATGAGGGTTGTGTTGCGTTTGGCTGGGCAAGCATCTCCAACAGTTATTTATTCCTTCATTTTTTAAAATGGTGAATAGTACATATTCAAATATGAAGAGTCATTATTCAGACCCTTTAAATACTATTAACTTTTCATTTTAATCATTCTATTTATATAAGTTTAATGATTATTTACTTATTACCTTTTGTTTTTTTTGTATTATAATGATATTAGCAAATAACTATTGTAATATTTGGTTTTATAAAGTTAATTTCATATATTAATAAAATTATTAGAATAATTATACACAAAAAATTATATTAATAAAAATATAATATAGACATATTATTGCTTAAACAATAATATTACATTTAGTAAATTTTACACAAATGAGAAACTATAATACAAACATAATAATTTACATCAAATACATGTTACATAATAAAGCGAAAATATTACACAAATTAATATAAATTACAATACTAATATTCAGGTAAATTTGATTCCAAACCTCGAAGATCACCAAAATATTATCCATACAAACTTGGAGTAGTCTCATCTTGTTGTTGTTGAGTTCTTTTTTGTATGATTCTTGCTTGTTCAGATCGGATAAACTGACGAGTGTTACCATGGTCGATGGATTTTAAATTTGTCAACAAGATTTTATTTTCTTCCTCCATTTCTTTTAAAGGTGTTTTTTTTGCTTGATTTTGCATGCGTAATTGAACCATCTCAAAATTTATTTCCCTAGTTGATGCACTTTCTTTCAAGAAATTTATGATTTGTTCATTTGACAAAACCAAAGTATTCATAGATGAGTTATTACCTTGAGCAAGTTTTCTTTTGAGTTTTGCTTTCTTAGATCCAATAGAATGTTGTGATGAATTTGAACCACCATCATCACTTTTTAAATTGATTGAAAATGAAGAAAATCCAAGAGATTGTGATGGTGGAGAACCAATGGTGCCGCTCTCAATATGCGTAATACCGATATTGACATTGTCTGAAAACTTTGGAATATCTTTCATCAATACTCACACATGAACAAACTTAAAATCTTTTTTAAGTTTTGGATCTTGCACTAATAATTTTTTAGCTTTCTCCATCTACAATATTTTGAAACAAAAAATTGATTAAATATATAATCAATAAAATAAATAAATAACATATATACATGATTTAATTTAAACTTACAATGTCTTGTTCGGGTTATTTTTCACTTGGATTACACAATTCTTCAAGTTTCTTACATCATACAAAACAATACCCATCCTATATTGTAAGATCTATTGCTCATATCTACCCAACTTTCTGGTTTATTTTGCATTGTAGCTATTTGTTATTTTATTCCATAATGTTTTGACAGCTTGATTGTTGCTAGAAATGGGAACTTGTGATATCTCTAAATAGACATTACATAACAACTTATCTTCTTGTTGGTTGAATGATGTGCCTCTATTTCTTTCTATTTATTGGTTGAATGATGTGCCTCTACTTCTTTCCAAAATAAATTGTATGCATCAAGACAAGAATCATGTCGGAAAGATGTTGAACGAGCTTTCGGAATCCTAAAATCCAAATTTGTTATCGTCGCAAGATCCTCACGTTATTGGAAAAATATATATTGCATGATTTAATGACATCATGTATTATAATGCATAACATGATTATTGAGGATGAACGATATGTCAATGCACTGATTAGAGATGCAAGACCAGCACCACCAACAAACGTTGAAATGACGATAAATGAAGATATGCGGTTTCAACAATTTTTAGCATGCAATCTTCAGATAAAAAAATAAGAAAACTCACTTATCACTTAGAAATGCTTTGATTGATCATATGTGAGAACATTACGAAAATGATATTATTGATTAGTTTTGTATTTTATATATATATATATATATATATATATATATATATATATATATATATATATATATATATATATATATATCTTTGTTATTTGGATTGTATGTGTTATTATTATCTATAATTTTATGTTTTATTATTATAATTATTAGTAATTCTGTGTTGTTATTTATTTCCGAGAGCATATTTATTGATTATCTAATTAAAATATATGTTTCTTGCTTCTTTATAAAAGTTTAGTGATTATAGTTAATTATTAAAAATATTGAGGATTAAAATGTAATATGTAAAATTTTTAGAATTTTTTTTTTTTAAAGACGACCATTTTAAAACCACCTCTTTATCTCTTTATTTTAAGTGAGTCTTTCCTTCAAAATAAAGTTATTTGTTGAAGATGCTCTTAATACTCAAAGTATCATGTTGATACATTTTATGATTTTAAAAAAATATATAATAGACTAATATATCTTTATTTAATGTATTAGGAGTATTAATTTAATAAAAATAATTTAATAAAAGTTTAATGGTTACTCAAAAAGCTAAAATAGATATAATATATATAATTATGAAAACAAAAAAATATAAAATAACATTTTTTATGAAAATCAATAATAATAATAAATTATTATGAAAAAGTTATCCTGCAACTAAACTAATGAACTAAATTATTAGATATGAAACATATTTTTACCAAAAAAATATATCCCAAACCTATCGAGTAAACTGAAATCAATGCAATATATTTGACGAGGAATTTCTTAGTACATTTTGGACTATAATTTGTGGAATCCCATTTTACTTCCTTGTCATTATTGGCTAAAGTACCACTACCACCTTACAAAATAAAATAAATCCTCCTATATATTAATTGAGAAGTCACTTAAGTGAATTTGCTTATGCGTCGTTCATATGTGAAACTTAGAATTAATTCTCTTAATTTGATTGGTTGTTGGTATTTGAATTTTTATTTTATTTCATAAAATACTATTATAATTTTAGGACTTCATTAAGGATGTTATGGTCCTTTGTTACATTAATCTAATCTAACTCAGACTGCGACAGGAGATGATTTGAAGAGGATTTTCGAAAAATTTGGAGAGATTACTAGTGCGGTTGGGATGAGAGACGTCAAAGGTAAGTCTAGAAAGTTTGGTTTTGTGAATTTTGAAAATATTGAGGATGCAGTTACTGCCGTAAAGGAGATGAATGGCGTAACCGTAGATAAAAAAGAGTTGTGTGTTAGTAGAGCTCAGAAGAAAAATAATAGAGTTGAGAATTTGAAATCAACTTTCAAATTCGAAAAATTTAAAGGAGATGTGAAAGTGCTTGAACGTTTGAATCTTACGTGAAGAATCTTGATGATTCTGTCGATGACGAAAAGCTTCAAAACTTATTTTCCGAGTTTGGAACAACCAATTCATGTAAGGTAATGGTCCACTAGAATGGTAAGAGCAAAGGTGTTGGTTTCGTTGAATCAATTCATGTTTGGATCAAGTTTTCTATATGGTTACACTGCCATGAATGTCTTTAACTATATGGTGGCACAACATGAGTACCCTACAATTGGCCTACACAACAATTACTTTTCATATTCTTAACAACATATTCTTTATTAATTTTATCATTCATTTGGTTTTAACACTTTTTCTGTTTATCATTAAATTGTTCTCTCCACTATGAAATATGAGACCTTTTTTTTTTCATATGCAATTTTTTGTTTATCTAATTTGGATTGCTAAAAGATAAAATGTAACACTTTGATTAGCAACTGTAAGAGAATCAATATTGCACAAAGTTGGACCCAACTTACTTGTAGTTAAAAAAAATACATTATATTATCCTCATATATATTAATTGAGAAATAACTTGCTTATGTGTAATTCATAATTTCATAGGTGAAGTTTAGAACTGATTCTCTTAAATTTATTGTTTGTTGGTATTTTTATTTTTATTTTCATTTATTTAATTAAATTTTTAATACGGAAGCTAATCTTACAATTACCTAATTTAATTTATAGTCTTAAATATAGATGAATTAACATAATTTGTTTATGAAAAAATTAAATACCATAGATTATATTATATATTTAGATAATCATATAAATACATATGATATTATATAAATAATTATATAAGTGATTTTAAATATATTTCTATTAATTATTTTATTAATGGTGAATACAATAAATCATAGATTGCAGAAAAATAATTAACTTAAACCTAATAATATTTTTTATACTCGCTCACTATATATATATTTTCTTAAAAAGTGTCCAATGAATGCAAAACAGTCAAATATAAAATTTTAAAAAATTTCAGTCATTTTTCAGTGATAAATGTTGGTGGTATAGAGTTATCAATTTCCGAAATGATTAAAGTATTTGTATATTTAAAAACTTTTTTTTTATGGTAAATCAATTAAAATAATATTAATAAATGAAAAGTTTATTGTAATATAAAATTGAAAACTGAAACATTATACTAATATGATATATAGTTAGTACTCTATTAATATAATTGTTATAGCTTTGTTTCTAATAAAATTATATTGTAAGTCGTTTAAAATAATATTAATTAGTGAAAAAATCTTATAATATAAAATTTAATAATGGAAATAATATATTAATACAACACCAGAGTTAAACTCTATTCATATAGTTCATACATCATTAATTATATTAAAATTGGGCATGCTTATATTTAAAATAGGAAAACAGAAAAAGACTTAAAAATACGAATGAACGATAATAAAACTTGTTTGTTGTATTGTTGGTTATTTTATATTTTAAGTATTTAATATTTCATTGTTTGTCCAAATACATGTGTTTTACGTAATACTATAAATGTGAATTAATTAGTTTTGTGTATTTTTAAAATATGAAGACAAATTTTGTAAATGATAAGTTCTAAAATTGATAAGGTCAAAGATTGAAAATATAACTTAAACTGAAGGTAAAAGAAAATTATTTTTAAAATAACTCTATGTATTTTACGGTATAATGAATTTTTATAATATATGATAACAAATTTCTAAAAACATTTATACAAATAAAACATGTTATTTGTTGCAATAAAACTATAATAATGATATCACGTTATTTTTAAAATATATATATATATATATATATATATATATATATATATATATTAATTTTCTGATATATAGTTCATTAATCAGATTTAATTAAACTATGATGTATTAAAGTAGTTAAAAAAATGAAAATAATACTGTTAAAATATCTAAAATATAATTGATTTTACTGAAAATATTGGCCAAATGAACCATTGTTTGATGAAATAGTGTGGTGATTAAAGAAAATTTAAAGATGAGTTTGTTTGGTTAACCAATTTTGAGCTTTATATTTAACACTAAAGCTATACGTGTGACACCCCCGATCGTAGATGACCGGAAATGACACGGTCGATGCTCCCTGAAAGCTGACCCGAGGTTCTCGAATACTTCCGAGTTCCTTGGACTAGCAATCTGAGAACATCGACGCTCCTATCGGATATCACTTAAGGCTTTTCAACCCGACCAAGCAATACTCGATAGTTAGTTCATCCCGGACAAGGACTAATANTGTGACACCCCCGATCGTAGATGACCGGAAATGACACGGTCGATGCTCCCTGAAAGCTGACCCGAGGTTCTCGAATACTTCCGAGTTCCTTGGACTAGCAATCTGAGAACATCGACGCTCCTATCGGATATCACTTAAGGCTTTTCAACCCGACCAAGCAATACTCGATAGTTAGTTCATCCCGGACAAGGACTAATATCATATGGAACCCGTACTTTATAAAATCTTTATTCATTCAAAATCATCTTACAAAAATGTTATAGGTCGACCTTGAAATTATCGGAAAACAAGCTTTATACAAAATATCATATGGAACCCGTACTTTAGAAAATTCTTTATACATTATATATTTATTCATTCAAAATCATCTTACAAAAATATTATAGGCCGACCTTAAAGTTATCATAAAACAAGCTTATACATAAGCTATATACAAAACGTCTTTGCAAGGATAATAAATCTACCCCTGGCTAATGATGTTCCTTCCCGTACTAGAGTAAGGTCTCCCGCCTACTGGTAACCTGCATCACAAATGAGTCATGAGTAACTAGTTTACTCAGTGAGTCTAATCCCACACCCCAACATATATCAATAATATCCCGAGCAATGAACTCCATTTGCATGCAGTGGAAATATATTCCATAACTATTAAATATATATAAGGCTTTTCATACCATCAATGTGAATCTTATCTTAAACATCACCTCCACGATACCCGCCATTCACTCATACTTATAATATATATATATATACTAAACCCGAAAAACCACCAAGGCTAACCGAGTCTAGCGGAAAAATATTTATAACTATCATCTCCATCAGATATTCGAAAATTGAACATCTAACGCTGCATGCAGTTACACGGCCTCCAGGGTGCGACCCCATCATCGTGTCTTCGTGACCTTGTTCCATATCGCAGGACCAATTCACGGTAATGCGGGACTTGGGAGAGTGAGTATACAATAAGGCTTCAGATGATTCATACGTATATACTTAATCATATACTTATATATTAGTACTTGAGAACAAGTACTAAAGCTCGGGATAAACCTCAAATAATAATTCATAATATTTCTTAAGTGTTTACATAAGTAAACACCTCACATTCAATTATATATTAAGATATTTTGCTTATCAATCAACCATATTTAGTATGTAATCATGCATTATCATTCATAACTTATTAATCATCTATCTAGACTCACCATTGAATCCATGAGATTGGCTAAGGAAGACTATACTCGAGCTCAAGCTAATCACACTCCACTTCACTCCTGATTCAGAACGTCCCGAAGGTTACCCGGACTGATCTTCAGACTTCTTTGACCAACTGAACCAAGACAGGACGTTTGGATACAAGATTATTCAGTTCAGTTCAAACAAAACTAACTCAGCTCAGATAATCAACTTATATCAATTCACTAACGGTTCTAAGAAAATGATCAGTCCATGATCAAGTTCTTACCTAGACAGAACATGATTCTACTTGATGAATCTGGTTGATCCTTCAAGCTTCTCTCGGCCACTGACCTGAAACAGAATGGTTTGATCTGAAGATCAATTCGGTTCAGG
>MU107024.1:29374-45577 GCA_012274485.2 Sinapis alba | reverse complement strand
AAGAAGTTATTCCACTTTCTATTCATGATATCCATGTTTAGCCTGTTTGGACATATGGCAAGTTCTTCAAGCTTCTAATCAAACCAGGATGAATCACTATGTAAGAAGCTTGTTTGGAACCATTAATATGTGGAGAGTCTTTCATGATGTTGAATAAATCTCATAGGAGTTATGTTGAAGAAGTTATTCCACTTTCTAATAAGGATAATGATGTTTAGCCTTTTTGGACATATGACAAGTTCTTCAAGCTTCTAATCAAACCAGGATGAATAACTATGTAACAAGCTTAATTTGGAACCATTAATCAGTGGAGAGTATTTCATGAAGTTGAATAAATCTCATAGGAGTTATGTTGAAGAAGTTATTCCACTTTCTAATCATGATATACATGTTTAGCTTGTTGGGACATATGGGAAGATCTTCAAGCTTCTAATCAAACCAGGATGAATCACTATGTAAGAAGCTTGATATGGAACCATTAATCAATGGAGAATCTCCATGAAGTTGAATGAATCCCATAGCAGTTATGTTGAAGAAGTTATTCCACTTTCTATTCATGATATCCATGTTTAGCATGTTTGGACATATGGCAAAGTTCTTCAAGCTTCTAATCAAACCAGGATGAATCACTATGTAAGAAGCTTGTTTGGAACCATTAATATGTGGAGAGTCTTTCATAATGTTGAATAAATCTCATAGGAGTTATGTTGAATGTTGGGGATAGATTGCATCTACCCCCATAGGCCCATCTTCGACGAGATCTCGGCCCAAAGAGAAGTATCAAAGTCGGCCCATACGGCCCAGAACCGACTTTCAGGCATATATATATGGAGAAAGTCGAATTGAAGAGGACACACGTACATTGGAGAATAAGACTATAAACTAGGGTTTCCTTTGAATTGCTTGTTCTTGCTTTATTCTTCATATAAACTCTCAAATTCATTCAATAAAGACTCGATTTGTTCTCAAAATCATCTATCTGCCAACACTCACCACCGAAATCGATAATTGCTCAAGATCACCGATTTCAGATTCAACAATTGGCGCCGTCTGTGGAGAATAGGCTGATAGTAACGATCAAGAACGTCGATCAAGATAATGACAGGATCTCCGACAAATCCACAAGGTCAACATCCAGTCGATCAAGATAATGACAGGATCTCGCGTCTCCCGCCCCCGTGGTTCAACGCCTTGACCAGCAAGAAGCCGCAAACAAAGCGACTAAGGAACGTCTAAACACAATCGCCGCTGCTTGCCTTCCTCCAACGCAGGCCGACGATCAAGATCTGGATACCGCTCGTCGACGTCTCTTCCAAACTACGGTGCGCAACCAAGCAACCGATCAGGCGACTAACGAAGAACTCCAGCGTCTTCAAGGGACAATCAAAGATATGTCATCTAAAATTCATCAAGCCACCAGTTTCGCTCCGGAAATCGACCGAGTTCTGGAAGCAACTCAGAAAACTCCCTTCACCCAAAACATAACCGACATCCGAGTTCGACACCAGGATAAACTCCGGATACCTTCTTTCCACGGCGATTCTGACCCTAGCGATCATATGACTAGCTTCAACATCGCTATGGACCGAGCCTATTTTACTACGGAAGAACGAGATGCCAGCTACTGCCAACTCTTCGTCGAAAGCCTGGCAGGACCGGCCCTCACTTGGTTTTCTCGGCTAACCGCTAATTCCATTAGCACTTTTAAAGAACTCTCTACCGAGTTCCTTAAACATTACTCCATGTACATCCGTCAAGGAGCCTCTGCCACCGATCTTTGGAAAATAGCTCAGGGCCAGAAAGAATCTCTCCAAGACTTCATGGAGCGGTTAAAGAATCTCGTCTCGAAAGTCGATATACCAGACAAAACTGCAGTGGAGGCATTATGTAATGCCTTATGGATCAGATCATCCTTTCGATCTGACCTATACACCAACAGTACGATTACTATGGAGGACGCCCTCCACAGAGCCAACTGTTTCATACGGATGGAGGAGGACAACGCGGCTTATACAGCAAAACAGAACGCGTTAAAAGCCCAGTTGACCTCAAAACCGGCTTCTGTCACCCAGGAACCGCGGCAGCATCAACCCAATAACGACAAGAAAGGGAAAGTCTACTCGATAGCCGAGGAACTGGGAGCTACTTCGTCCACAGCACCTACCGAGCGACCGTGGAATGTGTGGGACAGAACACTAGAGGGAAAACCCCTAACCTACAACGAGACCAAGTTCTGCACCTACCACAAAGCTAAAGGCCATGATACAAAGGAATGCAAAAAACTCGCAGAGGCTCTGTTCTCGGCATTTAAGAATGGCGTCGTCACTCCCGACCCGCCGAAAGCCAAACAGGCAAAGAAAAAAGAAAGTTGGACAAAGAACAAACAAAATAATGCCAAGGCACAAGAAGTCCGACAAGAAGACCGAGATGCACCGGCTCCGCCAAGACAGCAAGATGATACTGATACCGAAGACGAAAGACCACACGTGGCACGTCGGATCAATCTCATCTCGGCACGTTCCTCAGCACCATCTCCTGAAGACACCGACCAATGAGATCTACGGGAGCATCTCCAGCAAAAGCGTCCCGGTACCGACATGCGCGACATCCTCCTCCAGAGGAAGAAGTCTAAGCTATCAGACGAGGACCTCCGCCAGAAGCTCAAACCCAACACAAGCGCGACACGAGCAGATCTCAGGAAATCATTATCGGACAAGCATCCTAGTGTTTTCCGTCGAGTCAATGTCATTTTGGGAGGGTCTCCAGTATGCAACAGTTCAGTGAAAGCCATCAAGGAGTATCAACGCAAAGCCGTGACTGCTCACCGCTGGCCGGCGAAGCGTGAAGTGGAAACACCTATCGCATTTTCTGAGCTTGACCTTACCGATATCGATCATCCGCATAACAACCCTCTGATAATCGAACTACAGATCGGTACTTGTGAAGTCACCCGAGTCCTCGTCGACACCGGAAGCTTTGTCGATCTCATCTTTCGACAGACATTGATTAAAATGATGGTCGACCTCAAAGACATCAAACCTTCCTCCCGCACGCTCACAGGGTTCAATGGATCGTCGACTACCTTACTGGGCACCATCCGCCTCAACGTGTTCAAAGGAGGAGTGAACAAACTCATCAAATTCTCCGTGATCGACACCGAGACCCAGTACAATGCAATTCTAGGAACGCCTTGGCTTCATTCAATGAAAGAGGTCCCGTCAACATACCACCAATGCGTCAAGTTTCCTACCAAAGAAAGAAAGATCTTCACGCTCGCTGGGAACCAACGACTGGCTCGAAGTATGTTGATCACCGATTTCAAAAACAAGCAAGTCACCTACGCTATCGAACCAGAAAAGAAACTATCCCCCTCCAAAGAGGAAACAATCCAAGTCGGCATTGACGCTGAAAATCCAGATCGAACCGTCGGGATAGGATCCAAACTTAGTGATAGTCTGGCAACAGAGCTGACCACTTTCCTTTGCGCGAATAAATCAACATTCGCCTGGTCGACTGCTGACATGCCCGATATCGATCCCGCAGTGACAGCTCATAGACTAAACGTCGACCCCACTTACAAACCAATTAAGCAGAAACGACGCAAATTGGGCCCCGAAAGAGCAAAGGCAGTCAACGACGAGGTTGACAGGCTTCTCCAAGCAGGATCCATTGCCGAGGTAAAATACCCAGATTGGTTAGCTAATCCGGTAGTCGTAAAAAAGAAAAATGGGAAATGGAGAGTCTGCATCGACTTCACCGACCTGAACAAAGCCTGCCCGAAAGACAGCTTTCCATTGCCTCATATAGATCAGATGGTGGAATCTACTTCCGGAAATGAACTACTCTCTTTCATGGATGCATTTTCGGGTTATAATCAGATCATGATGCACCCCGAGGATCGTGAAAAAACATCGTTCATCACCGACAGAGGAACATACTGCTACCGAGTAATGCCTTTCGGACTCAAGAATGCGGGAGCCACCTACCAACGAATCGTCAACAGAATGTTTGCCGACAAGCTGGGAATCACTATGGAGGTTTATATCAACAATATGCTCGTCAAATCGCTCATCGCGAAGGATCATATTCGACATCTCTCCGAGTGCTTCGAGACCCTGAACAAATACGGGATGAAACTCAATCCGGCAAAATGCACTTTCGGAGTCACGTCGGGCGAGTTTCTCGGATATATCGTGACCCAGCGAGGTATCGAAGCAAACCCAAAGCAAATCTCTGCAGTCCTAGATCTCCCCGATCCAAAGACGTCTCGAGAAATTCAGCGCCTTACTGGCAGAGTGGCGGCCCTCAACCGATTCATTTCCAGGTCCACGGACAAGTGCCTCCCATTCTACGAGTTACTACGAGGAAACAAAAAATTCATGTGGGACGAAGCATGTGAAAAGGCTTTCGCCGCGCTGAAGCGATATTTGACGACCCCACCGGTCCTGGCGAAACCCGATGCAGGCGACACCCTGTATCTCTACATCGCTGTCTCTCCGTCTGCGGTCAGTAGCGTTCTCGTTAAAGAGGATCGAGGCTAGCAGCATCCTGTTTTCTACAATAGCAAACGCCTAACCGATGCCGAGACAAGATACCCCACGCTCGAAAGAATGACCCTCGCAATTGTCACTTCGGCAAGGAAGCTACGTCCTTATTTCCAATCTCACTCTATCGTAGTCCTCACCGACCTCCCTCTGCGGACCATACTACAAAATGCAAATCAATCAGGGAGACTTTCGAAATGAGCCATCGAGCTCAGTGAATACGATATCACATATAAAGGCAGGCCAACAATCAAAGCCCAAGTTTTGGCCGACTTCATTATCAAAATTCCTCCCGATCAAGCATCAGAACTCGAGATCCCAGTCAAAAGTTGGATCCTGCACGTCGACGGGGCCTCATCTAATAAAGGTTCTGGGATAGGCGTCCACCTCCAATCACCCACCGGCGAACTCATCGAACAATCGTTTCGACTTGGTTTTGCGGCATCAAACAACGAGGCTGAATACGAAGCACTGATTGCCGGCCTTCGCCTGGCAAAAGTAGTCGGAGCAAAGCGGTTACAAGCCTTTTGTGACTCTTAACTCGTCACGAGCCAGTACAGCGGTGACTATGAGGCAAAAACGAAAGGATGGATGCATACCTCGGTCTTACCAAAAGTTTAGCTGCCGAATTCGATCACTTCGACCTCACCAAGGTCCCTCGAGAAGAGAACTGCTTCGATCACTTCGCAGACGCACTTGCCACGTTGGGGAGTAGTCAACGGAATCAAATCAGAAGGAAAATCCCGGTACATACATTAGAAAGACCGAGTATCACACTACCCAGTGGTGATAATATTCTAGCCATCTCTTCCAACACCTCCGAGATCATTTCCCAAGGACAAACTGGTGACGACTGGCAGACACCCTTTCTTGATTACCTTGACAGAGGAATACTTCCCGCGGACAAATGGGAATCCCGTCGACTTAAAGCCAAAAGTTCAAATTACGTATCAATAGACGGTAGATTACACCGATGGACGGCAAACAAATTACCCCTTACTTCTAATCAGGATAACCATGTTTAGCCTGTTAGGACATATGGGAAGTTCTTCAAGCTTTTAATCAAACCAAGATGAATCACTATGTAAGAAGCCTGGTCTTTAACCATTAATCAGTGGAGAGTCTCCATGAAGTTGAATGAATCCTATAGGAGTTATGTTGAAGAAGTTACTCCACTTTCTAATAAGGATAACAATATTTAGCCTTTTTGGACATATGGCAAGTTCTTCAAGCTTCTAATCAAACCAGGATGAATAACTATATAAGAAGCTTGATTTGGAACCATTAATCAGTGGAGAGTCTTTCATGAAGTTGAATAAATCTCATAGTAGTTATATTGAAGAAGTTATTCCACTTTCTAACCATGATATACATGTTTAGCTTGTTGGGACATATGGGAAGATCTTCAAGCTTCTAATCAAACCAGGATGAATCACTATGTAAGGATATCCGATTTCTTCTTCTTGACCCGCCAAAGCTGGTTCAGTAGGTTCCTCACATCGAGTCTCCACCATATGGGGGCCTACCGGGTGCTCACCCGTCGGCATTTCGGTAGCAGTAGCGGGGATAGTAGGAGAAAGCACAAGTACCTCCTCATCACCGAGATCTTCAAATCGGCCAGCATCCTCCACATCTTGCTGTGGCTCTTCAGTCAATGGAGATCGAGTTGGGCTGCTCCTCGAAATCTCTTCTTCAGCAGTTGCAGACCTTCTCCTCTTAGCAGGTCGGCCGGATCCAGGTAAGTCGTCCCCATGGACCGGGGTTCCGATGTTATCAGCATATGAAGGAAGAGACGCAAGATTGATTTTTCCCATTCTTGGTTTGCGACTTGGCGAGGAGTCAGTAGCTGCATTTTTATCCAAGTATTTTGTCAGCACAAGCAATAATATCGGTAAACAAGACATGGTTGAAGAATAGCTTACATCGACTAAGTCTCTTTAAAGCGGCTTGGATGCGGGCTTCACTGATATCGGGCCAATGCTGATGGCTCAGTGTCCTAATAGCTTCTACTTCTTCAAGGAAAGATTCGGTGCCGCCTTGTGACCACTTAGAAAGCCGAGCTGCACCAAAGAAGAAAACAGATGAAGTGGATCAGTAGAAGTGCAGTAAGATCAGATCTCGAAGTCATACCAATGTTAGCATTGAAATAGCCGTTCAAAACTATGGAGGGGTCTTCAAAAGAGGCTTTGTTAATCTTGACGTAGAAGTAGGCCCGATTCCAGAAGTTTACTTTTGATGGCTTCCCGGTAATTACGTTGTACTTCGGGACCATCTTTCCGTAAAAAAACCCTATCTTTGCCGTGATGCTCAGTGTCGTAAGCTCCTCAAAAAGTCAAACCGACATCGAAATACCCAATTCGGCGGCAAGAACGGTAAGTGTGACCAAAATTCTAATCCCGTTGGCTGTGTATTGGCCAAGGGCTATCTTCCTCCGATGGCAATAAGTCGTCAGAAACTCGGGAAGAGGCCACCACAACGAACAATTGGTAAACCATGACTCGTAGACGCATGCATATCCTGCAGGGGGGGTCCATGGTCTTTGATGGTCTGCCGGGATAAGGAACGAAAACCCTGCAGGCGGATTGGTTTGGAGAACCAATCTACGAACACTCTTGAATGTAGATCGGGTGGGGAAGTGGTTCTCCCATCGTTGGTTCTTCTTAACACTGAGGCGACGTTCCTGTTCCGGGTCGATCTCTTCGTCGAATTCAAAGTCGGTTCTGGTCCAGCGCATTGGAAGCAAGTCGGCTAAGTGAAGGCTTATTTCCTTCTCGGCTGCGGTTTTATCCTTGGCAGTAGGAGGAAGCTTTTCTGGTTGTGAACTCGGTATCATTTCTTCAATCGCATCATCTACGGCAGCCTGACCCGAGGCCTCTTTTTCATCCAGACCCAAGCTGAATTGAACAACGCTGCGCTCATTCTCGTTAAGGGCTGCCAAATCGTCACTTATCGGTCTCGGAGCCAGTCCTCCGAGCGTAATCGCTCTTGGACCGAGGAGTCGCGGAGAACTATCATTTTCGGAGTCAGAGGCGGTGGCAATCGCCTTTCCCTTCAACGAGCAATGGCGGATAGGAGAAGACATCTTGATTGGAAAGCTGTTCTAGAGAGAGAAAGAAGAGAGAAGTCAGAGAGAACGGGGGAATACCTTAATCGATTGAAGCAGCAAGAAGATAGTAGAATAAGGAATGAGGGAGGCTTTTATAGACAACTTGGTGCGGAAGACGAGCAGTCGTCATAATTAGGTCTAAGGACCTATGGATGATGACACGTGTCCCACTAACTCCGAATCTCGAGAAAACATGGAAGAGGAGCGCGTAGCCGTTAAAAATCATATACACGTACCAAGATAGGTTACAACAAACTGGAGACAATCTCGCAACACCGATAACCAAGATCACATCATCGATGAACCCATTCGTAGAAATTCATCGGAAAACATCGAGATGACATTTTCGATGAACTGGGGGGGGGGGGCTTATTGTTGGGGATAGATTGCATCTACCCCCATAGGCCCATCTTCGACTAGATCTCGGCCCAAAGAGAAGTATCGAAGTCGGCCCATACGGCCCAGAACCGACTTTCAGGCATATATATATATATGGAGAAAGTTGAATTGAAGAGGACACACAGACATTGGAGAATAAGCCTAGAAACTAGGGTTTCCTTTGAATTGCTTGTTCTTGCTTTATTCCTCATATAAACTCTCGATTTGTTCTCTAAATCATCTATTTGTCAAAACTAACCATCGAAATCGATAATGGCTCAAGATCACCGATTTCAGATTCAACATTGAAGAAGTTTAGCCTTTTTGGACATATGACAAGTTCTTCAAGCTTCTAATCAAACCATGATGAATAACTATGTAACAAGCTTGATTTGGAACCATTAATCAGTGGAGAGTATTTCATGAAGTTGAATAAATCTCATAGGAGTTATGTTGAATAAGTTATTCCACTTTCTAATCAGGATATCCATGTTTAGTCTTTTGGGACATATGGCAAGTTCTTCGAGCTTCTATTCAAACCAGGATGAATCACTATGTAAAAATCTTAAGTTGGAACCATTAATCACTGGAGAGTATTTGTGAAGTTGAATAAATATCATAGAGTTATGTTGAAGAAGTTATTCCGCTTTCTAATCAGTTGAGAGTCTCCATGAAGTTGAAAAAATTCCATAGGAGTTATGTTGGAGAGTCTTTCATGAAGTTTAATAAATCTCATAGGAGTTATGTTGTAGAAGTTATTCCACTTTCTAATCAAGATATCCATGTTTAGCATGTTTGGACTTATGGCAAGTTCTTCAAGCTTCTAATCAAACCAGGATGAATCACTATGAAAGAAGCTTGATTTGGAACCATTAATAAGTGGAGAGTCTCCATGAAGTTGAAAAAAATCCATAGGAGTTATGTTGAAGAAGTTATTTCACTTTCTAATTAGGATATCCATGTTTAGCCTGTTTGGACATATGACAAGTTCTTCAAGCTTCTAAACAATCTAGGATGAATCACTATGTAAGAAACTTGATTTGGAACCATTAATATGTGGAGAGTCTTTCATGAAGTTGAATAAATCTCATAGTAGTTATGTTGAAGAAGTTAATGCACTGTCTAATTAGGATATCCATGTTTAGCCTGTTTGGACATATGGCAAGTTGTTCAAGCATCTAATCAAACCACGATGAATAAATATGTACGAAGCTTGATTTGGAACCATTAATCAGTTGAGAGTCTTTCACGAAGTTTAATAAATCTCATAGGAGTTATGTTGAAGAAGTTATTTGACTTTCTAATTAGGATATCCATGTTTAGCCTTCTTGGATATATGACAAATTCTTCACAGCATCTAATAAAACCAGGATGAATAACTATGTATGAAGCTTGATTTGGAACTATTAATCAGTGGAGAGTCTTTCATGAAGTTTAATAAATCTCACATGAGTTATGTTGAAGAAGTTATTCCACTTTCTAATCAAGATATCAATGTTTAGCATGTTTGGACATATGGCAAGTTCTTCAAGCTTCTAATCAAACCAGGATGAATAACTATGTAAGAAGCTTGCTTTGAAACCATTAATCAGTGGGGAGTCTCCATGAAGTTGAATGAATCACATAGGAGTTATGATGAAGAAGTTATTCCACTTTCTATTCATGATATCCATGTTTAGCCAGTTTGGACATATGGCAAGTACTTCAAGCTTCTAATCAAACCAAGATGAATCACTATGTAAGAATCTTGATTTGTAACCATTAATATGTGGAGAGTCCTTCATGATGTTGAATAAATCTCATAGGATTTATGTTGAAGAAGTTATTTCACTTTCTAATCAGGATAACCATGTTTACCCTGTTAGGACATATGGGAAGTTCTTCAAGCTTTTAATCAAACCAAGATGAATCACTATGTAAGAAGCTTGGTCTGGAACCATTAATAAGTGGAGAGTCTCCATGAAGTTGAATGAATCCCATAGGAGTTATGTTGAAGAAGTTACTCCACTTTCTAATAAGGATAACGATATTTAGCCTTTTTGGACATATGGCAAGTTCTTCAAGCTTCTTATCAAACCAGGATGAATAACTATGTAACAAGCTTGATTTGGAACCATTAATCAGTGGAGAGTCTTTCATGAAGTTGAATAATTCTCATAGTAGTTATGTTGAAGAAGTTATTCCGCTTTCTAATTAGGATATCCATGTTTAGCCTGTTTGGATATATGGCAAGTTCTTCAAGCTTCTAATCAAACCAGGTTGAATAATAATGTACGAAGCTTGATTTGGAACCATTAATCAGTGTAGATTCATTCACGAATTTTAATATTTTCATAGGAGTTATGTTGAAGAAGTTATTCCATTTTCTAATCAAGATATCCATGTTTAGCCTGTTTGGACATATGGCAAGTTCTTCAAGCTTCTAATCAAACCAGGATGAATCACTATGTAAGAAGCTTGATATGGAACCATTAATCAGTGGAGAGTCTTTCATGACGTTGAATAAATATTATAGGAGTTATGTTTAAGAAGTTATTCCTCTT
Source organism: Sinapis alba (assembly GCA_012274485.2). Lineage (NCBI taxonomy): Eukaryota > Viridiplantae > Streptophyta > Magnoliopsida > Brassicales > Brassicaceae > Sinapis > Sinapis alba. The sequence continues at coordinate 35,006 of MU107024.1, read as the reverse complement.
TCTAATCAAGATATTCATGTTTAGCCTTTTGGGACATATGGCAAGTTCTTCAAGCTTCTAATCAAACCAGGATGAATCACTATGCAAGAATCTTGATTTGGAAACATTAATAAGTGGAGAGTCTCCATGAAATTGAAAACTTTCCATAGGAGTTACGTTGAAGAAGTTACTCCACTTTCTAATCAGGATATCCATGTTTAGCCTTTTGGGACATATGGCAAGTTTTTCAAGCTTCTAATCAAACCAGGATGAATCACTATGCAAGAAGATTGATTTGGAACCATTAATAAGAGGAGAGTCTCCATGAAGTTGAACAAATTCCATAGGAGTTATGTTGAAGAAGTTAGTCAACTTTCTTATCAGGATAACCATGTTTAGCCTTTTTGGACATATGGCAAGTTCTTCAAGCTTCTAATCAAACCAGAATGAAAAACTATGTAACAAGCTTGACTTGGAACCATTAATCAGTGGAGAGTCTTTCATGAAGTTGAATAAATCTCATAGGAGTTATGTTGAAGAAGTTATTCCACTTTCTAATCGGGATATCCATGTTTAGCCTTTTGGAACATATGGCAAGTTCTTCAAGCTTCTAATCAAACCAGGATGAATCACTATGAAAGAAGCTTGATTTGGAACCACTAATCAGTGGAGAGTCTCCATGAAGTTGAAAAAATTCCATAGGAGTTATGTTGAAGAAGTTACTCCACTTTCTAATAAGGATATCCATGTTTAGCGTTTTGGGACATATGGCAAGTTCTTCAAGCTTCTAATCAAACCAAGATGAATCACTATGCAAGAAGCTTGATTTGGAACGATTAATAAGTGGAGAGTCTCCCTGAAGTTGAAAAAATTCCTTAGGAGTTATGTTGAAGAATTTACTCCACTTTCTAATCATGATAACCATGTTTAGCCTTTTTGGACATATGACAAGTTCTTCAAGCTTCTAATCAAACTAGGATGAATCACTATGAAAGAAGCTTGATTTGAACCATTAATCCGTGGAGAGTCTCCATGAAGTTGAAAAAATTCCATAGGAGTTATCTTGAAGAAGTTACTCCACTTTCTAATCATGATATCCATGTTTAGACTTTTGGGACATATGGCAAGTTCTTCAAGCTTCTAATCAAACCAGGATGAATCACTATGCAAGAAGATTGATTTGGAACCATTAATAAGTGGAGAGTCTCCATGAAGTTGAACAAATTCCATAGGAGTTATGTTGAAGAAGTTAATCCACTTTCTAATCAGGATATCCATTTTTAGCCTTTTGGGACATATGACAAGTTCTTTAAGCTTCTAATAGAACCAAGATGAATCACTATGCAAGAAGCTTGATTTGGAAGCATTAATAAGTGGACAGTCTCCATGAAGTTGAAAAAATTCCACAGGAGTTATGTTGAAGATGTTACTCCACTTTCTAATCAGGATAATCGTGTTTAGCCTTTTTGGACATATGGCAAATTCTTCAAGCTTCTAATCAAACCAAAATGATTAACTATGTAACAAGCTTGATTTGGAACCATTAATAAGTGGAGAGTCTTTAATGAAGTTGAACAAATCTCATAGCAGTTATGTTGAAGAAGTTATTTCACTTTCTAATCAGGATATCCATGTTTAGCCTGTTAGAACATATGGGAAGTTCTTCAAGCTTCTAATCAAACCAGGATGAATCATTATGTAAGAAGCTTGATATGGAACCATTAATCAGTGGAGAGTCTCCATGAAGTTGAATGAATCCCATAGGAGTTATGTTTAAAAAGTTACTCCACTTTCTAATCAGGATATCCATGTTTAGCCATTTGGGACATATGGCAAATTCTTCAAGCTTCTAATCAAACCAGGATGAATCACTATTCAAGAAGCTTGATTTGGAACCATTAATAAGTGGAGAGTCTTTCATGAAGATGAATAAATCTCATAGGAGTTATGTTGAAGAAGTTATTCCACTTTCTAATTAGGATATCCATGTTTAGCTTGTTTGGACATATGGCAAGTTCTTCAAACTTCTAATCAAACAAGGATGTATCACTATGTAAGAAGCGTGATTTGGAACCATTAATCAGTGGAGAGTCACCAAGTAGTTGAATAAATCTCATAGAATTATGTTGAAGAAGTTATTTCACTTTCTAATAAGGATATCCATGTTTGGCCTTTTGGGACATATGGCAAGTTCTTCAAGCTTCTAATCAAACCAAGATGAATAACTATGTAACAAGCTTGATCTGGAACCATTATTCAGTGGAGAGTGTTTCATAAAGTTGAATAAATCTCATAGGAGTTATGTTGAAGAAGTTATTACACTTTCTAATCAAGATATCCATGTTTAGCCTTTTGGGACATATGGCAAGTTCTTCAAGCTTCTAATCAAACCAGGATGAATCACTATGTAAGAATCTTGATTTGGAACCATTAATCACTGGAGAGTCTTCATGAAGTTGAATAAATCTCATAGAGTTATGTTAAAGAAGTTATTCCACTTTCTAATCAGGATATACTTGTTTAGCATGTTTGGACTTATGTCAAGTTCTTCAAGCTTCTAATCAAACCAGGATGAATCACTATGCAAGAAGCTTGATTTGGAACCATTAATTAGTGGAGAGTCTTTCATGAAGTTGAATAAATCTCATAGGAGTTATGTTGAAAAAGTTATTCCACTTTCTAATCAGGATATACATGTTTAGCCTTTTGGGACATATGGCAAGTTCTTCAAGCTTCTAATCAAACCAGGATGAGTCACTATGTAAGAAGATTGATTTGGAACCATTAATCAGTGGAGAGTCTCCATGAAGTTGAAAAAATTCCATAGGAGTTATGTTGAAAAAGTTACTCCACTTCCTAATCAGGATAACCATGTTTACCCTTTTTCGACATATGGCAAGTTCTTCAAACTTCTAATCAAACCAGAAAGAATAGCTATGTAACAAGTTTGATTTAGAACTAGTAATCGGTGGAGAGTCTTTCATGAAGTTGAATAAATCTCATAGGAGTTATGTTGAAGAAGTTATTCCACTTTCTAATCAGGATATCAATGTTTAGCCAGTTTGGACATATGACAAGTTCTTCAAGATTCTAATCAAACCAGGATGAATCACTATGTAAGAAACTTGATTTGGAACCATTAATCAGTGGAGATTCTTTCATGAAGTTGAATAAATCTCATAGGAGTTATGTTGAAGAAGTTATTCCACTTTCTAATTAGGATATCCATGTATACCCTGTTTGGACATATGGCAAGTTCTTCAAGCATCTAATCAAACTAGGATGAGTAACTATGTAAGAAGCTTGATTTGGAAACATTAATCAGTGCAGAGTCTTTCATAAAGTTGAATAAATGTTGTAGGAGTTATGTTGAAGAAAATATTCCACTTTTTAATCAGGATATCCATGTTTAGCATGTTTGGACATATGACAAGTTCTTCAACCTTCTAATCAAACCAAGATGAATCACTATGCAAGAAGCTTGATTTGGAACAATTAATAAGTGGAGAGTCTCCATGAAGTTGAAAAAATTCCATAGAAGTTATGTTGAAGAAGTTACTCCACTTTCTAATCACGATAACCATGTTTAGCCTTTTTGGACATATGGAAAGTTCTTCAAGCTTCTAATCAAACTAGGATGAATCACTATGAAAGAAGCTTGATTTGAACCACTAATCCGTGGAGAGTCTCCATGAAGTTGAAAAAATTCAATAGGAGTTATGTTGAAGAAGTTACTCCACTTTCTAATAAGGATATCCATATGTAGCCTTTTGGGATATATGGCAAGTTCTTCAAGCTTCTAATCAAACCAGGATGGATCACTATGCAAGAAGATTGATTTGAAACCATTAAATAAGTGGAGAGTCTCCATGAAGTTGAACAAATTCCATAGGAGTTATGTTGAAGAAGATACTCCACTTTCTAATCAGGATATCCATGTTTAGCCTTTTGGGACATATGGCAAGTTCTTCAAGCTTCTAATCAAACCAAAATGAATCACTATGCAAGAAGCTTGATTTGGAACCATTAATAAGTGGACAGTCTCCATGAAGTTGAAAAAATTCCACAGGAGTTATGTTGAAGAAGTTACTCCACTTTCTAATCAGGATAACCGTGTTTAACCTTTTTGGACATATGGCAAGTTCTTCAATCTTCTAATCAAACCAGAATGAATAACTATGTAACAAGCTTGATTTGGAACCATTATTCAGTGGAGAGTCTTTCATGAAGTTGAATAAATCTCATAGGAGTTATGTTGAAGAAGTTATTTCCCTTTCTAATCAGGATATCCATGTTTAGCCTGTTAGAACATATTGGAAGCTCTTCAAGCTTCTAATCAAACCAGGATGAATCATTATGTAAGAAGCTTGATATGGAACCATTATTCAGTGGAGAGTCTCCATGAAGTTGAATGAATCCCATATGAGTTATGTTGAAGAAGTTACTCCACTTTCTAATCAGGAGATCAATGTTTAGTCTTTTGGGACATATGGCAAGTTTTTCAAGCTTCTAATCAAATCAGGATGAATCACTATGCAAGAAGCTTGATTTGGAACCATTAATAAATGGACAGTCTTTCATGAAGATGAATAAATCTCATAGGAGTTATGTTGAAGAAGTTATTCCACTTTCTAATTAGGATATCCATGTTTAGCTTGTTGGGACATATGGCAAGTTCTTAAAACTTCTAAGCAAACAAGGTCACTATATAAAAAGCGTAATTTGGAACCATAATTCAGTGGGGAGTCTCCAAGTAGTTGAATAAATCTCATAGAATTATGTTGAAGAAGTTATTCCACTTTCTAATTAGGATATCCATGTTTGGCCTTTTGGGACATATGGCAAGTTCTTCAAGCTTCTAATCAAACCAAGATGAATAACTATGTAACAAGCTTGATTTGGAACCATTATTCAGTGGAGAGTCTTTCATAAAGTTGAATAAATCTCATAGGAGTTATGTTGAAGAAGTTATTACACTTTCTAATCAAGATATCTATGTTTAGCCTTTTGGGACATATGACAAGTTCTTCAAGCTTCTAATAATACCAGGATGAATCACTATGTAAGAATTTTGATTTGGAACCATTAATCACTGGAGAGTCTTCATGAAGTTGAATAAATCATATAGAGTTATGTTAAAGAAGTTATTCCACTTTCTAATCAGGATATACTTGTTTAGCATGTTTGGACTTATGGCAAGTTCTTCAAGCTTCTAATCAAACCAGGATGAATCACTATGCAAGAAGCTTGATTTGGAACCATTAATCAGTGGAGAGTCTTTCATGAAGTTGAATAAATCTCATAGGAGTTATGTTGAAAAAGTTATTCCACTTTCTAATCAGGATATTCATGTTTAGCCTTTTGGGACATATGGCAAGTTCTTCAAGCTTTTAATCAAACCAGGATGAATCACTATGTAAGAAGATTGATTTGGAACCATTAATCGGTGGAGAGTCTCCATGAAGTTGAAAAAATTCCATAGGAGTTATGTTGAAAAAGTTACTCCACTTTCTAATCAGGATAACCATGTTTAGCCTTTTTGGACATATGGCAAGTTCATCAAGCTTCTAATCAAACCAGAAAGAATAACTATGTAACAAGCTTGATTTAGAACCAGTAATCGGTGGAGAGTCTTTCATGAAGTTGAATAAAT
>MU107024.1:9779-25071 GCA_012274485.2 Sinapis alba | reverse complement strand
ATTTGGAACCATTAATCAGTGGAGAGTCTCCATGAAGTTAAAAAAAATTTCATAGGAGTATGTTGAAGAAGTTACTAGACATTCTAACCAGGATATCCATGTTTAACTTGTTTGGACATATGACAAGTTCTTCAAGCTTCTAATCAAGCCAAGATGAATTACTATGCAAGAAGATTGATTTGGAACCATTAATCAGTGGAGTCTCCATGCAGTTGAAAAAAATCCATAGGAGTTATGATGAAGAAGTTACTCCACTTTCTAATCAGGATATCCATGTTTAGCATGTTTGTACATATAGCAAGTTCTTCAAATTTCTAATCAAACCAGGATGAATAACTATGTAAGAAGCTTGGATTGGAACCATTAATCAGTGGAGAGTCTTTCATGAAGTTGAAGAAATCTCATAGGAGTTATGTTGAAGAAGTTATTCCACTTTCTAATCAGGATATCCATGTTTAGCCTGTTTTGACATATGGCAAGTTCTTCAAGCTTCTAATCACACCATGATGAATAACTATGTAAGCAGCTTGATTTGGAACCATTAATCAGTGGAGAATCTTTTATAATGTTGAATAAATCTCATAGGAGTTATGTTGAAGAAGTTATTCCTCTTTCTAAATAAGATATCCATGTTTAGCCTGTTTTGACATATGGCAAGTTTTTCAAGCTTCTAATCAAACCAGGAAGAATCACTATGTACGAAGCTTGTTTTGGAACCATTAATCAGATGAGAGTCTCCATGAAGTTGAATGAATCTCATTACAGTTATGTTGGAGAAGTTATTCCACATTCTAATCATGATATCCATGTTTAGCCTGTTTGGACATATGGCAAGTTCTTCAAGCTTGTAATCAAACCAGGATGAATAACTATGTAAGAAGTTTGATTTGGAAACATTAATCAGTGGAGAACCTTTCATGAAATTGAATAAATGTCATAGGAGTTATGTTGACGAAGTTATTCCAATTTCTTATCAGGATATCCATGTTTAGCCTGTTTGGACATATGGCAAGTTCTTCAAACTTCTAATCAAACCAAGATGAATAACTATGTAAGAAGCTTGATTTGGAACCATTAATCAGTAAAGAGTCTTTCATGAAGTTGAATGAATCCTATTAAAGTTATGTTGAAGAAATTATTCCACTTTCTAATCATGATATCCATGTTAAGCCTATTTGGACATATGGCAAGTTCTTCAAACTTCTAATCAAACCAGGATGAATCACTATGTAAGAAGCGTGATTTAGAACCATTAATCAGTGGAGAGTCTTTCATGAAGTTGGATAAATCTCATAGGAGTTATGTTGAAGAAGTTATTCCAATTTCTAATCAGGATATCCATGTTCAGCCTGTTTGGAAATATGGCAAGTTCTTCAAACTTCTAATCAAACCAAGATGAATAACTATGTAAGAAGCTTGATTTGGAACCATTAATCAGTGGAGAGTCTTTCATGAAGTTGAATGAATCCCATTAAAGTTATGTTGAAGAAGTTATTCCACTTTCTAATCATGATATCCATGTTTACCCTGTTTGGACATATGGCAAGTTCTTCAAACTTCTAATCAAACCAGGATAAATCACTATGTAAGAAGCGTGATTTGGAATCATTAATCAGTGGAGAGTCTCCATGAAGTTGAATAAGTCTCATAGAGTTATGTTGAAGAAGTTATTCTACTTTCTAATCAAGATATCCATGTTTACCCTGTTTGGACATATGGCAAGTTCTTCAAGCTTCTAATCAAAGCAGGATGAATCACTATGCAAGAAGCTTGATTTGGAATCATTAATCAGTGGAGCGTCTCCATGAAGTTGAATAAGTCTCATAGAGTTATGTTGAAGAAGTTATTCTACTTTCTAATCAAGATATCCATGTTTACCCTGTTTGGACATATGGCAAGTTCTTCAAGCTTCTAATCAAAGCAGGATGAATCACTATGCAAGAAGCTTGATTTGGAACCATTAATCAGTGGAGAGTCTCCATGAAGTTAAAAAGGTTCCATAGGCTTTTTATTGAAGAAGTTACTCCACTTTCTAACCAGAATATCCATGTTTAGCATGTTTGGACATATGGCAAGTTCTTCAAACTTCTAATCAAACCAAGATGAATAACTATGTAAGAAGCTTGATTTGGAACCATTAATCAGTAAAGAGTCTTTCATGAAGTTGAATGAATCCTATTAAAGTTATGTTGAAGAAGTTATTCCACTTTCTAATCATGATATCCATGTTAAGCCTATTTGGACATATGGCAAGTTCTTCAAGCTTCTAATCAAACCAGGATGAATCACTATGTAAGAAGCTTGATTTGAAACCATTAATCAGTGGAGAGCCTTTCATGACGTTGAATAAATCTCATAAAAGTTATATTGAAGAAGTTATTTCACTTTCTAATCAGGATATCTATCTTTAGCCTGTTTGGACATATGGCAAGTTCTTCAAACTTCTAATCAAACCAAGATGAATAACTATGTAAGAAGCTTGATTTGGAACCATTAATCAGTGGAGGGTCTTTCATGAAGTTGAATGAATCCCATTAAAGTTATGTTGAAGAAGTTATTCCACTTTCTAATCATGATATCCATGTTTAGCCTGTTTGGACATCTGGCAAGTTCTTCAAACTTTTAATCAAACCAAGATGAATCACTATGTAAGAAGCGTGATTTGGAACCATTAATAAGTAGAGAGTCTCCATGAAGTTGAATAAGTCTCATAGAGTTATGTTGAAGAAGTTAATCTACTTTCTAATCATGATATCCATGTTTAGCCTGTTTGGACATATGGCAAGTTCTTCAAGCTTCTAATCAAAGCAGGATAAATCACTATGCAAGAAGCTTGATTTGGAACCATTAATCAGTGAAGAGTCTCCATGAAGTTATAAAAGTTCCATAGGCGTTATGTTGAAGAAGTTACTCCACATTCTAACCTTGATATCCATGTTTAACTTGTTTGGACATATGACAAGTTCTTCAAGCTTCTAATCAAACCAAGATGAATTACTATGCAAGAAGATTGATTTGGAACCATTAATCAGTGGAGAGTCTCCATGCAGTCGAAAAAATTCCATAGGAGTTATGATGAAGAAGTTACTCCACTTTCTAATCAGGATATCCATGTTTAGCCTGTTTGTACATATGGCAAGTTCTTTAAAATTCTAATCAAACCAGGATGAATAACTATGTAAAAATCTTGGATTGGAACCATTTATCAGTGGAGAGTCTTTCATGAAGTTGAAGAAATCTCATAGGAGTTATGTTAAAGAAGTTATTCCACTTTCTAATCAGGATATCCATGTTTACCATGTTTTGACATATGACAAGTTCTTCAAGCTTCTAATCAAACCAGGAAGAATCACTATGTACGAAGCTTGTTTTGGAACCATTAATCAGATGAGAGTCTCCATGAAGTTGAATGAATCCCATTACAGTTATGTTGAAGAAGTTATTTCACATTCTAATCATGATATCCATGTTTAGCATATTTGGACATATGGCAAGTTCTTCAAGCTTTTAATCAAACCAGGATGAATCACTATGTAAGAAGCTTGATTTGGAACCATTAATCAGTGGTGAGTCTTTCATGAAGTTGAATAAATCTCATAGGAGTTATGTTGAAGAAGTTATTCCACTTTTCTAATCATGATATCCATGTTTAGCCTGTTGGGACATATGACAATTCTTCAAGCTTCTAATCAAACCAGAATTAATCACTATGTAAGAAGCTTAATTTGGAACCATTAATCAGTGGAGAGTCTCCATGAAGTTGAATGAATCTCATGGAAGTTATGTTGAAGAAGTTTTTCCACTTTCTAATCATGATATCCATGTTTAGCCTGTTTGGACATATGGCAAGTTCTTCAAACTTCTAATCAAACCAGGATAAATCACTATTTAAGAAGCGTGATTTGGAACCATTAATCAGTGGAGAGTCTCCATGAAGTTGAATAAGTCTCATAGAGTTATGTTGAAGAAGTTATTCTACTTTCTAATCAGGATATCCATGTTTAGCCTGTTTGGACATATGGCAAGTTCTTCAAGCTTCTAATTAAAGCAGGATGAATCACTATGCAAGAAGCATGATTTGGAACCATTAATCAGTGCAAAGTCTCCATGAAGTTATAAAAGTTCCATGGGCGTTTTATTGAAGAAGTTACTCCACTTTCTAACCAGGATATCCATTTTAGCTTGTTTGGACATATGACAAGTTCTTCAAGCTTCTAATCAAACCAGGATGAATCACTATGTAAGAAGCTTGACTTGAAACCATTAATCAGTGGAGAGTCTTTCTTGAAGTTGAATAAATCTCATAGGAGTTATATTGAAGAAGTTATTTCACTTTCTAATCACAATATCCATCTTTAGCATGTTTGGACATATGGCAAGTTCTTCAAACTTCTAATCAAACCAAGATGAATAACTATGTAAGAAGCTTGATTTGGAACCATTAATCAGTGGAGAGTCTTTCATGAAGTTGAATGAATCCCATTAAAGTTATGTTGAAGAAGTTATTCCACTTTCTAATCATTATATCCATTTTGGACATATAGTAAGTTCTTCAAGCTTCTAATCAAACTTGGATAAATCACTATGTAAGAAGCGTGGTTTCGAACCATTAATCAGTGTAGAGTCTCCATGAAGTTGAATAAATCTCATAGGAGTTATGTTGAAGAAGTTATTCCACCTTCTAATCATTATATCCATGTTTAGCCTTTTTGGACATATGGCAAGTTCTTCAAGCTTCTAATCAAACCAGGATGAATAACTATGTAAGATGTTTGATTTGGAACCATAATCAGTGGAGAGCCTTTCATGAAGTTGAATAAATCTCATAGGAGTTATGTTGACGAAGTTATTCCACTTTCTAATCGGGATATCCATGTTTAGCCTGTTTGGGCATATGGCAAGTTCTTCAAACTTCTAATCAAACCAAGATGAATAACTATGTAAGAAGCTTGATTTGGAACCCTTAATCAGTGGAGAGTCTTTTATGAAGTTGAATGAATCCCATTAAAGTTATGTTGAAGAAGTTATTCCACTTTCTAATCATGATATCCATGTTTAGCCTGTTTGGACATATGGCAAGTTCTTCAAACTTCTAATCAAACCAGGATAAATCACTATTTAAGAAGCGTGATTTGGAACCATTAATCAGTGGAGAGTCTCCATGAAGTTGAATAAGTCTCATAGAGTTATGTTGAAGAAGTTATTCTACTTTCTAATCAGGATATCCATGTTTAGCCTGTTTGGACATATGGCAAGTTCTTCAAGCTTCTAATTAAAGCAGGATGAATCACTATGCAAGAAGCATGATTTGGAACCATTAATCAGTGCAAAGTCTCCATGAAGTTATAAAAGTTCCATGGGCGTTTTATTGAAGAAGTTACTCCACTTTCTAACCAGGATATCCATGTTTAGCTTGTTTGGACATATGACAAGTTCTTCAAGCTTCTAATCAAACCAGGATGAATCAATATGTAAGAAGCTTGACTTGAAACCATTAATCAGTGGAGAGTCTTTCTTGAAGTTGAATAAATCTCATAGGAGTTATATTGAAAAAGTTATTTCACTTTCTAATCACGATATCCATCTTTAGCATGTTTGGACATATGGCAAGTTCTTCAAACTTCTAATCAAACCAAGATGAATAACTATGTAAGAAGCTTGATTTGGAACCATTAATCAGTGGAGAGTCTTTCATGAAGTTGAATGAATCCCATTAAAGTTATGTTGAAGAAGTTATTCCACTTTCTAATCATTATATCCATTTTGGACATATAGTAAGTTCTTCAAGCTTCTAATCAAACTTGGATAAATCACTATGTAAGAAGCGAGGTTTCGAACCATTAATCAGTGTAGAGTCTCCATGAAGTTGAATAAATCTCATAGGAGTTATGTTGAAGAAGTTATTCCACCTTCTAATCATTATATCCATGTTTAGCCTTTTTGGACATATGGCAAGTTCTTCAAGCTGCTAATCAAACCAGGATGAATAACTATGTAAGATGTTTGATTTGGAACCATTAATCAGTGGAGAGCCTTTCATGAAGTTGAATAAATCTCATAGGAGTTATGTTGACGAAGTTATTCCACTTTCTAATCATGATATCCATGTTTAGCCTGTTGGGACATATGACAATTCTTCAAGCTTCTAATCAAACCAGAATTAATCACTATGTAAGAAGCTTAATTTGGAACCATTAATCAGTGGAGAGTCTCCATGAAGTTGAATGAATCTCATGGAAGTTATGTTGAAGAAGTTTTTCCACTTTCTAATCATGATATCCATGTTTAGCCTGTTTGGACATATGGCAAGTTCTTCAAACTTCTAATCAAACCAAGATGAATCACTATGTAAGAAGCGTGATTTGGAACCATTAATAAGTAGAGAGTCTCCATGAAGTTGAATAAGTCTCATAGAGTTATGTTGAAGTAGTTATTCTACTTTCTAATCAGGATATCCATGTTTAGCCTATTTGGACATATGGCAAGTTCTTCAAGCTTCTAATCAAAGCAGAATGAATCACTATGCAAGAAGCTTGATTTGGAACCATTAATCAGTGGAGAGTCTCCATGAAGTTATAAAAGTTCCATAGGGGTTATGTTGACGAAGTTACTCCACATTATAACCAAGATAGCCATGTTTAACTTGTTTGGACATATGACAAGTTCTTCAAGCTTCTAACCAAACCAAGATGAATTACTATGCAAGAAGATTGATTTGGAACCATTAATCAGTGGAGAGTCTCCATGCAGTTGAAAAAAATCCATAGGAGTTATGATGAAGAAGTTAATCCACTTTCTAATCAGGATATCCATGTTTAGCCTGTTAGTACACATGGCAAGTTCTTCAAATTTCTAATCAAACCACGATTAATAACTATGTAAAAAGCTTGGATTGGAACCATTAATCAGTGGAGAGTCTTTCATGAAGTTAAAGAAATCTCATAGGAGTTATGTTGAAGAAGTTATTCCACTTTCTAATCAGGATATCCATGTTTAGCATGTTTTGACATATGGCAAGTTCTTCAAGCTTCTAATCAAACCAGGAAGAATCACTATGTACGAAGCTTGTTTTGGAACCATTAATCATATGAGAGTCTCTATGAAGTTGAATGAATTCCATTACAGTTATGTTGAAGAAGTTATTCCACATTCTAATCATGATATCCATGTTTAGCATGTTTGGACATATGGCAAGTTCTTCAAGTTTCTAATCAAACAAGGATAAATCACTACGTAAGAAGCTTGCTTCGGAACCATTAAAAAGAGTCTTTCATGAAGTTGAATAAATCTCATAGGAGTTATGTTGAAGAAGTTATTCCACCTTCTAATCATGATATCCATGTTTAGCCTGTTTGGATATATGGCAAATTCTTCAAGCTTTTAATCAAACCGGAATGAATCACTATGTAAGAAGCTTGATTTGGAACCATTAATCAGTGGTGAGTCTTTTATGAAGTTGAATAAATCTCATAGGAGTTATGTTGAAGAAGTTATTCCATTTTTCTTATCATGATATCCATGTTTAGCCTGTTGGGACATATGACAATTCTTCAAGATTCTAATCAAACCAGAATTAATCACTATGTAAGAAGCTTGATATGGAACCATTAATCATTGGAGAGTCTCCATGAAGTTGAATGAATCTCATGGGAGTTATGTTGAAGAAGTTTTTCCACTTTCTAATCATGATATCCATGTTTAGCCTGTTTGGACATATGGCAAGTTCTTCAAACTTCTAATCAAACCAGGATAAATCACTATGTAAGAAGCATGATTTGGAACCATTAATTAGTGGAGAGTCTCCATGAAGTTGAATAAGTCTCATAGAGTTATGTTGAAGAAGTTATTCTACTTTCTAATCAGGATATCCATGTTTAGCCTGTTTGGACATAGGGCAAGTTCTTCAAGCTTCTAATCAAAGCAGGATGAATCACTATGCAAAAAGCTTGATTTGGAACCATTAATCAGTGCAGAGTCTCCATGAAGTTATAAAAGTTCTATAGGCGTTTTATTGAAGAAGTTACTCCACTTTCTAACCAAGATATCTATGTTTAGCTTGTTTGGACATATGACAAGTTCTTCAAGCTTCTAATCAAACAAGGATGAATCACTATGTAAGAAGCTTGATTTGAAACCATTAATCAGTGGAGAGTCTTTCATGAAATTGAATAAATCTCATACGAGTTATATTGAAGAAGTTATTTCACTTTCTAATCAGGATATCCATCTTTAGCATGTTTGGACAGATGGCAAGTTCTTCAAACTTCTAATCAAACCAAGATAAATAACTATGTAAGAAGCTTTATTTGGAACCATTAATCAGTGGAGAGTCTTTCATGAAGGTGAATGAATCCCATTAAAGTTATGTTGAAGAAGTTATTCCACTTTCTAATCATGATATCCATGTTTAGCCATTTTGGATATATAGTAAGTTCTTCAAGCTTCTAATCAAACTTGGATAAATCACTATGTAAGAAGCGTGGTTTGGAACCATTAATCAGTGGAGAGTCTCCATGAAGTTGAATAAATCTCATAGGAGTTATGTTGAAGAAGTTATTTCACCTTCTAATCATTATATCCATGTTTAGCCTTTTATGATATATGGCAAGTTCTTCAAGCTTCTAATCAAACCGGGATGAATCACTATGTAAGAAGCTTGATTTGGATTATTTAATCAATGGATAATATCCATGAAGTTGAATAAATCTCATAGAGTTATGTTGAAGAAGTTATTCCACTTTCTAATCAGGATATCCATGTTTAGCATGTTTGGACATATGGCAAGTTATTCAAGCTTCTAATCAAACCAGGATGAATCACTATGCAAGAAGCTTGATATTGAACCATTAATCAGTGGAGAGTCTTCATGAAGTTAAAAAAATTCCATAGGCGTTATGTTGAAGAAGTTATTCCACTTTCTAATCAGGATATCCATGTTGAGCCTTTTGGGACATATGGCAAGTTCTTCAAGCTGCTAATCAAACCAGGATGAATCACTATGCAAAAAGCTTGTTTTGAAACCATTAATCAGTGAAGAGTCTACATGAAGATAAAAAAATTTCATAGGAGTTATGTTGAAGAAGTTACTCCACTTTCTAATCAGGATAACCATGTTTAGCCTGTTTGGACATATGGCAAGTTCTTCAAGCTTCTAATCAAACCAGGATGAATAACAATGTAACAAGCTTGATTTGGAACCATTAATCAGCGGAGAGTCTTTCATGAAGTTGAATAAATCTCATAGGAGTTATGTTGAAGAAGTTATTCCACTTTCTAATCAAGATATCCATGTTTAGCATGTTGGGACATATGTAAAGTTCTTCAAGCTTCTAATCAAACCAGGATGAATCACTATGTAAGAAACTTAATCTGAAACAGTTTATCAGTGGAGAGTATTTCATGAAGTTGAATAAATCTCATAGGAGTTATGTTGAAGAAGTTATTCCACTTTCTAATTAAGAAATCCATGTTTAGCCTTTTTGGACATATGTCAAGTTCTTGAAGCATCTAATCAAACCAGGATGAATAACTATGTAAGAATTTTGATTTGGAACCACTAATCAGTGGAGAGTCTTTCATGAAGTTGAATAAATCTCATAGGACATATGTTGAAGAAGTTATTCCACTTTCTAATTAGGATATCCATGTTTAGCCTGTTTGGACATATGGCAAGTTCTTGAAGCTTCTAATAAAACCATGATGAATCACTATGTAAGAAGCTTGATTTAGAACCACTAATCAGTGGAGAGTATTTCATGAAGTTGAATAAATCTCATAGAAGCTATGTTGAAGAAGTTATTCCACTTTCTAATTAGTAAATCCATGTTTAGCCTGTTTGGACATATGGCAAGTTCTTCAAGCATCTAATCAAACCAAGATGAATCACTATGTAAGAAGCTTGATTTGGAACCCTTAATAAGTGGAGAGACTTTCATGAAGTTGAATAAATCTCATAGGAGTTATGTTGAAGAAGTTATTCCACTTTCTAAATATGATATCCATGTTTAGCCTATTTGGACATATTACAAGTTCTTCAAGCATCTAATCAAACCAGGATGAATAACTATGTACGAATCTTGATTTGGAACCATTAATGGAGAGTCTTTCATGAAATTTAATAAATATCGTAGAGTTATGTTGAAGAAGTTATTCCACTTTCTAATCAAGATATCCATGTTTAGCTTGTTTTGACATATGGCAAGTTCTTCAAGCTTCTAATCAAACCAGGATGTATCACTATGTAAGAAGCGTGATTTGGAACCATTATTCAGTGGATAGTCTCCATCAAGTTGAATAAATATCATAGAGTTATGTTGAAGAAGTTATTCCACTTTCTAAACAGGATATCCATGTTTAGCATGTTTGGATATATGGCAAGTTCTTCAAGCTTCTAATCAAACCAGGATGAATCACTTTCCAACAAACTTGATTTGAAACCATTAATCAGTGGAGAGTCTCCATGAAGTTGAACAAATTCCATAGGAGTTATGTTGAAGAAGTTACTCCACTTTCTAATCAGGATAACCATGTTTAGCTTGTTTGGACATATGGCAAGTTCTTCAAGCTTCTAATCAAACCAGGATGAATCACTATGTATGAAATTTGATTTGGAACCATTATTCAGTGGGAAGTCTCCATGAAGTTGAATGAATCCCATAGCAGTTATGTTAAACAATTTATTCCACTTTCTAATCAAGATATCCATGTTTAGCATGTTTGGACATATGGCAAGTTATTCAAGCTTCTAATAAAACCAGGATGAATCACTATGCAAGAAGCTTGATTTGGAACCATTAATCAGTGGAGAGTCTCCATGAAGTTAAAAAAATTCCATAGGCATTATGTTGAAGAAGTTATTCCAGTTTCTAATCAGGATATCAATGTTGAGCCTTTTGGCACATATGGCAAGTTCTTCAAGCTGCTAATCAAACCAAGATGAATCACTATGCAAAAAGCTTGATTGGAAACCATTAATCAGTGAAGAGTCTCCATGAAGATGAAAAAATTCCATAGGAGTTATGTTGAAGAAGTTACTCCACTTTCTAATCAGGATAACCATGTTTAGCCTGTTTGGACATATGACAAGTTCTTCAAGCTTCTAATCAAACCAGAATGAATAACAATGTAACAAGCTTGATTTGGAACCATTAATCAGCGGAGAGTCTTTCATTAAGTTGAATAAATCTCATAGGAGTTATGTTGAAGAAGTTATTCCACTTTCTAATCAAGATATCCATGTTTAGCATGTTGGGACATATGGGAAGTTCTTCAAGCTTCTAATCAAACCAGGATGAATCACTATGTAAGAAACTTAATCTGAAACCGTTTATCAGTGGAGAGTATTTCATGAAGTTGAAAAAATTCCATAGGAGTTATGTTGAATAAGTTACTCCACTTTTTAATCAGGATATCCATGTTTAGCATTTTGGGACATATGGCAAGTTCTTGAAGCTTCTAATCAAAACATGATGAATCACTATGTAAGAAGCTTGATTTAGAACCACTAATCAGTGGAGAGTATTTCGTGAAGTTGAATAAATCTCATAGAAGCTATGTTGAAGAAGTTATTCCACTTTCTAATTAGTAAATTCATGTTTAGCCTGTTTGGACATATGGCAATTTCTTCAAGCATCTAATCAAACTAGGATGAATCACTATGTAAGAAGCTTGATTTGGAACCCTTAATAAGTGGAGAGACTTTCATGAAGTTGAACAAATTTCATAGGAGTTATATTGAAGAAGTTATTCCACTTTCTAAACATGATATCCATGTTTAGCCTGTTTGGACATATGACAAGTTCTTCAAGCATCTAATCAAACCAGGATGAATAACTATGTACGAATCTTGATTTGGAACCATTAATGGAGAGTCTTTCATGAAATTTAATAAATCTCGTAGAGTTATGTTGAAGAAGTTATTCCACTTTCTAATCGAGATATCCACGTTTAGCTTGTTTTGACATATGGCAAGTTCTTCAAGCTTCTAATCAAACCAGGATGTATCACTATGTAAGAATCATGATTTGGAACCATTATTCAGTGGATAGTCTCCATCAAGTTGAATAAATATCATAGAGTTATGTTGAAGAAGTTATTCCACTTTCTAAACACGATATCCATGTTTAGCATGTTTGGATATATGGCATGTTCTTCAAGCTTCTAATCAAACCAGGATGAATCACTATGCAACAAGCTTGATTTGAAACCATTAATCAGTGGAAAGTCTCCATGAAGTTGAACAAATTCCATAGGAGTTATGTTGAAGAAGTTACTCCACTTTCTAATCAGGATAACCATGTTTAGCTTGTTTGGACATATGGCAAGTTCTTCAAGCTTCTAATCAAACCAGGATGAATCACTATGTATGAACTCTGATTTGGAACCATTATTCAGTGGGAAGTCTGCATGAAGTTGAATGAATCCCATAGGAGTTATGTTGAACAAGTTATTCCACTTTCTAATCAAGATATCCATGTTTAGCATGTTTGGACATATGGCAAGTTATTCAAGCTTCTAATAAAACCAGGATGAATCACTATGCAAGAAGCTTGATTTGGAACCATTAATCAGTGGAGAGTCTCCATGAAGTTAAAAAAATTCCATAGGCGTTATGTTGAAGAAGTTATTCCACTTTCTAATCAGGATATCAATGTTGAGCCTTTTGGCACATATGGCAAGTTCTTCAAGCTGCTAATCAAACCAGGATGAATCACTATGAAAAAGCTTGATTTGAAAGCATTAATCAGTGAAGAGTCTCCATGAGGATGAAAAAATTCCATAGGAGTTATGTTGAAGAAGTTACTCCACTTTATATTCAGGATAACCATGTTTAGCCTGTTTGGACATATGACAAGTTCTTCAAGCTTCTAATCAAACCAGGATGAAGAACAATGTAACAAGCTTGATTTGGAACCATTAATCAGTGGAGAGTCTTTCATGAAGTTGAATAAATCTCATAGGAGTTATGTTGAAGAAGTTATTCCACTTTCTAATCAAGATATCCATGTTTAGCATGTTGGGGAATATGGGAAGTTCTTCAAGCTTCTAATCAAACCAGGATGAATCACTATGTAAGAAACTTAATCTGAAACCGTTTATCAGTGGAGAGTATTTCATGAAGTTGAATAAATCTCATAGGAGTTATGTTGAAGAAGTTATTCCACTTTCTAATCAGGATAACCATGTTTAGCTTGTTTGGACATATGGCAAGTTCTTCAAGCTTCTAATCAAACAAGGATGAATCACTATGTACGAAATTTGATCTGGAACCATTATTAAGTGGGAAGTCTCCATGAAGTTGAATGAATCCCATAGGAGTTATGTTGAACAAGTTATTCCACTTTCTAATCAGGATATCCATGTTTAGCCTGTTTGGACATATGACAAGTTCTTCAAGCTTCTAATCAAACCAGAATGAATCACTATGTAAGAATCTTGATTTGGAACCATTAATGATTGGAGAGTCTTCATGAAGTTGAATAAATATCATAGAGTTATGTTAAAGAAGTTATTCCACTTTCTAATCGGGATATCCATGTTTAGCATATTTTGACATATGGCAAGTTCTTCAAGATTCTAATCAAACCAGG
The DNA here is from genome assembly GCA_012274485.2 of Sinapis alba. NCBI lineage: Eukaryota > Viridiplantae > Streptophyta > Magnoliopsida > Brassicales > Brassicaceae > Sinapis > Sinapis alba. The sequence continues at coordinate 11,482 of MU107024.1, read as the reverse complement.
ATGAAGCACTATGTAAGAAGTTTGCTTTGGAACCATTAATCAGTGGAGAGTCTCCATGAAGTTGAATAAATCTGATAGAGTTATGTTGAAGAAGTTATTCCACTTTCTAATCAGGATATCCATGTTTACCCTGTTTTGACATATGGCAAGTTCTTCAAGCTTCTAATCAAACCAGGATGAACCACTATGTAAGAAGCTTGATTTGGAACCCTTAATCAGTGGAGAGACTTTCATGAAATTAAATGAATCCAATTAGGAGTTATGTTGAAGAAGTTATTCCACTTTCTGATCAGGATATCCATGTTTAGCTTGTTTGGACATATGTCAAGTTCTTCAAGCTTCTAATCAAACCAGGATGAGTCACTATGTAAGAAGCGTGATTTGGAACGTTTAATTAGTGGAAAGTCTCCATGAAGTTGAATAAATCTCATAGATTTATGTTGAAGAAGTTATTCCACTTTCTAATCATGATATCCATGTTTAGCATGTTTGGACATATGGCAAAATCTTCAAGCTTCTAATCAAACCAGGATGAAGCACTATGTAAAAAGCTTGATTTGGAACTATTCACCAGTGGAGAGTCTCCATGAAGTTGAAAAAATTTTATAGGCGTTATGTTGAAGAAGTTAATCCACTTTTTTAATAAGGATATCCATGTTTTTCCTGTTTGGACATATGGCAAGCTCTTCAAGCTTCTAATCAAACAAGGATGAATAACTATGGAACAAGCTTGATGTGGAACTATTAATATGTGGAGAGTCATTCATGAAGTTTAATAAATCTAATATGAGTTATGTTGAAGAATTTATTCCACTTTCTAATCAAGATATCGATGTTTGGCCTGTTTGGACATATGGCAAGTTCTTCAAGCTTCTTATCAAACCAGGATGTATCACTATGTAAGAAGCGTGATTTGTAACCATTAATCAGTGGAGAGTCTCCATGAAGTTGAATAAATCTCATAGAGTTATGTTGAAAAAGTTATTCCATTTTTTTATCAGGATATCCATGTTTACCCTTTTGGGACATATGGCAAGTTCTTCAAGCTTCTAATCAAACCAGGATGAATCACTATGCAACAAGCTAGATTTGGAACCATAATCAGTGGAGATTCTCCATGAAGTTGAAAAAATTCCATAGGAGTTATGTTGAAGAAGTTAGTCCACTTTCTAATCAGGATAACCATGTTTAGCCTGTTTGGACATATGGCATGTTCTTCAAGCTTCTAATCAAACCAGGATGAATAACTATGTAACAAGCTTGATTTGGAACCATTAATCAGTGGAGAGTCTTTCATGAAGTTGAATAAATATCATAGGAATTATGTTGAAGAAGGTATTCCACCTTCTAATCAAGATATCCATGTTTAGCATGTTGGGACATATGGGAAGTTCTTCAAGCTTCTGATCAAACCGGGATGAATCACTATGTAAGAAACTTGATCTGGAACCATTAATCAGTGGGGAGTCTCCATGAAATTGAATGAATATTCCCATAAAACTTATGTTGAAGAAGTTATTCCACTTTCTAATCAGGATATCCATGTTTAGCCTGTTTGGACATATGACAAGTTCTTCAAGCTTCTAATCAAACCAGAATTAATCACTATGTAAGAATCTTGATTTGGAACCATTAATCACTGGAGAGACTTCATGAAGTTGAATAAATATCATAGAGTTATGTTGAAGAAGTTATTCCACTTT
>MU107023.1:43433-71346 GCA_012274485.2 Sinapis alba | reverse complement strand
TCGTTCGTGAGAATGAGAATCATCGGAGTTTCCGACCGTTTGATCGATGTAACTTGTTTTTGTGCCCAATCTAATGGCGATGGTTGTAGATTGATTTCAAAGTAACTTCCAAGCATTCGGTCAGCCAAACCTTACTTGGTGGGTCATGAAATATACGAAAGTCGTCATTTCGATCGTATCGGCTGATGCCATGGTACGACCGAGTCCCCGTGAGAGTGTGTTTGATTAGGTCATGCTCGATGGTGGGGTGCGAGTACCGGTACGTTCGATCGAGAGTCCGGAGCATGCTCGTGTCGGCATCGCATGAGTGATGTGCGTTCGCTCGCTCACTCTAGGGACATACCTCTTGAAGGAGGAGTTTCGTTATAGCTGGACCTGCCAAGGCTGCCTACGTACCCCTCATGGAGGATCAAGCCATTCGTAGTTCTTGTTTTTCAAGTGAAAGTGGCTATAAAGCGCATTCACTCTGTTGTTTTTTTTGGGGTTGAAAGTGGCTATGGAGCGCATTCACTCAGTTTTTTTTTTTTTAAGAAAAGGCTCGGGAAGTGAAGACGTTCGTTCAGGAGAAAAAAAGTCGAAAATGCTTCACGTTCCAAGCTCGTGGCACTGCTTCCCCGGTTGATGTCTCGAGGCGGTAGAATCCAAGCTTGACTACTTCGGTGATTTTGTAGGGTCCCTCCCAGTTAACCCCGAGTTTTCCTGCCTTCCATTCCTTGGTGTTTTCGAACACTTTTCAGAGGACGAGATTGCCTAGATCGAGAGGCCGAGACTTAACCTTCTTGTTATAGTAGCTCTCGATTTGATGTTGATAGTTTTGAATTCGAAGTAACGCCCGGTTGCACTTCTCTTTGATGTCGTCCAGTGCGTCGAGAAGCATATCACGATTAAGCTCGATGTTTTGCGGCATCTTGGAGCGGCGTAGACTGGTCACGTTTACTTCGGCGGGTGCCATTGCTTCTATTCCGTAGGAAATTGAAAACAGTGTGGCTTTCGTTGCTCCGCGAGGAGTTGTTCTATGGGACCATAGGACGCCGTCCAGTTCATCGGCCCAACAACCCTTCTTCAAGTTGAGTCTTTTCTTCAATCCGTAGATGATGGTCTTATTAGTGGACTCGGCTTAACCGTTACTCTGCGAATTCCTTGGCGTCGACATGTTGAGGAGGATGCGCCATCTGTCACAGAACTCTCTGAAGTTGTGCGAGATGAATTGGGATCCATTGTCAGTTATTATTTCGTAGGGAAGTTAGTGTCTGCAGATTATATTCTTCCAAACGAACTTCTACACCTCCTTGTCTGTTATTGTAGTGTATGCCTCGGCTTCCACCCATTTGGTGAAGTAATCTGTCATGACCTAGATGAACTTTTTATGCCGAGAGTTAGGCATTGACCTATTATGTCCATGCCCTATCGCATGAACGGGTATGGTGCAGTTAAGGTATGGAGCATTTCCGTCGGGATATGGATGGTAGACGCATGTTGCTGGCACTTATCGCACTTCTGGACGTAGGACTCGCAGTCGGCGTTCATTGTTGGCCAGTAAAAGCCGTGATTCTTGACTTTCAATGCGAGGGCTCGCCCACATGAGTGATTGCCTCCGGCGCCTTCATGTGTTTTGGCCATGACGAGTCTTGTCTCGTCACCGGAGATGCATTTGAGGAGTACTTTTGTCGCTGTCCATCCATGAAGTTCTCGTTTCATGACGACGTAATGCGCGCTACGGCGCTTGAGTCGCGGTGCAGCCCATTTCTTGGGAGGCAGTTTGTTGTCAGCAAGGTAGTCGATGAACTCCTTTCGCCAATCTTGATCTTCGTTTTCCGTCGTGTGAGGGTCTGGTTAATCGATTTACATTACGTTGGTGATGGATGCGGAGATAGCCATCTTTTTGGTCATCGTGTTGATACTTGGTTTCTCGATCTTGTGTATCGGGATCGTTCGCTTTACTTGGTCATGCAGCTTGCTTCCGAGGGCAGCGAGGGCGGCCGCGCATATGTTCTCCCCGCGGGGAACCTTTGTGAGTTCGAAAAACTCCAATTCCCGCGTGAATTCCTGGACGAGCTTGAGATACGCGTCCATTCGCTTGTTCCTTACATCATAGTCGCTGAGGTACTGGCTGACGACGAGTTGCAAATCGCAGTAGGCGCTGACTCGCTTGGCTTTGACTGCTTTGGCGAGGCGGAGTCCTGCGATTAGAGATTCGTACTCAGCTTCATTGTTTGACGCGGCGTAGCCAAAGCTGAATGATTGCATGATGAGTTCACCCGTAGGCGTCTATAGTTGTACGCCTGCCCCCGAACCTTTGTTCGTGGACGAACCGTCTACGTGCAATATCCCGTTTTTGCTTGGTAGAACTAAATCCTGTTCGAGTTCTGGTGTTAACTCGATTAGGAAATCGGCGAGGACCTGCGACTTGGCTGCCGTTTGGTTCTTGTATACGATATCGTGCTCACTGAGTTCCATAGCCCACTTGGTCAGCCGTCCTGACTGGTTGGTATTCTGCATTACCGTTCAGAGAGGTTGGTTAGAGAGTATCTCCATCGTGTGCGATTAGAACTATGGTCGAAGTTTTTGCGCCGAGATCACGACGGCGAGAGCCATTTTCTTGAAGGTTGTATATCGCGTTTCTGGCTCGGTCATTCGCTTGCTGATGTAAAAAGTAGGCTTTTGCTCGCCTCGATCTTCTCAAATAAGGACGCTACTGACCGCTGAAGATGTGACGGCTATATACAGGGATAGAGTATCTCCAACTTCGGGTTTTGATAGGACCACAGTAGTAGTGAGATAATGTTTAAGCTGATTTAATGCTTCTTTGCATTTCTCATCTCAAATGAACCTCTTATTCCCTTGCAGGAGTTCGTAGAAAGGAAGACACTTATCGATAGATCAGGAGATGAACCTGTTGAGGGCCGCAATCCGTCCGGTCAGTCGTTGGACTTCGCTACAGTTCTTTGGACTTGGGAGGTCAAGGATGGCCGAGATCTGCTTTAGGTTGGCTTCAATACCTCGCTGAGTAACGATGTATCCCAGTAATTCACCAGAGGTGACATCGAAGGTGAATTTTGCTTGGTTGAGCTTCATTCGGTATTCGTTGAGCGTTTTGAAACAGTCTCAGAGATGATCGAGGTGATCCTTTTCGTGAAGCGACATTACCAGCATCTCGTCTATTTAGACTTCCATAGTGTCACCAAGTTTATCAGCGAACATCCGGTTGACGAGGCGTTGGTAGGTTGCTTCCGCATTCTTAAGACAAAAAGGCATTACTTTGTAACAGTATGTCCCTTTGTCCGCATTCTTGCGATCATCGGGATGCATCTGAATTTGATTGTACCCCGAGAGGGCGTCCATAAAGGTCAAGAGTTTGTTGTCAGTTGTTGATTCTACAAGACGATAGGTGTGGCGGAGCGGGTAGCTGTCTTTTGGGTAAGCTTTGTTTAGGTCCATAAAATTGACGCAGTTGCGCCACTTCCCGTTCTTTTTCTTCACTACGACGGGGTTGGCCACCATTCGGGATACCGTACCTCGGTAATGAAGCCCGCATCGAGCAACCTGTCGACTTCATTGTTTACTGCTTTAGATCGTCCGGGTCCCAGCTTTCTTCTTTTCTGTCGAATAGGTTTGATCATTGGATCGACATTCAACTCGTGAGAAGTCACCACAGGATTGACTCCTTTCATGTCGGAAGTTGCCCAAGCGAAGGTCTAGGCGTTCGTCTTGAGAAAGGAAACAATCTTGGATTGCATCTCATCGGAGAGGTAGGCTCCGATGCGCACGACTTTTGACGTGTCGGATCCATCGAGGGATACTTCCAGGATTTCTTCCTCCTGTGGATGGATTTTACGGGTTAACTTTGTGACCGAGTTGACGAGCGAAGCTGGTTGCTGCAATTTGACTGTGGCGATTAGCAGTTCTTTCGCGGCTTTCTGATCACCTCAGATTGTCTGGGTCATGTCATCTCTTCCGGGGAATTTGATGCATTGATGGTAAGACGACATGATGGCTTTCATGGAATGCAACCATGGAGTGCCGAGGATTGCGTTGTAGGGTGCTTTTGCACGAATGATGGAGAACTTGACGGTTCTGGTTACGTCATCCGCGTGTACTGGGAGACGTATTGTGCCAATCATTTGTTTTAAGGCTCCGTTGATGCCGGTTAGGGTTTGCGAGGAGGGCTTCATGTCCCGTGAGTCGATCCCCATCTTGTAAAGTGTATCTCAGAATATGAGGTTGACTGAGCTGTCAGTATCGACTAGAACTTTTGTGACCTAGCACTCGCTGATTCCAATGTCAATGAAGAGTGGGTCGTTATGCGGCATGTGGAGGCCGCGAGTATCGATGGTCGAGAAAGTGATCTGATGATCATTCTCAACCTGCGAAGGCCAATTTTGCGAAGTAGTTGCTTGTCGTCAGTAGCTCTTGACTGCTCAGACCGAGTCTCCGCAGGGAGGCAAACCGCCCATGATAAGGTTGAGATGCGGGGTGCGCGCGGTTCTTGTGGATTCTAATCGTACTCGAAGGTCGTTAGCGGTGTTTGTAACTCCTGAATCCGCTAAAGGGTATTGCTTCGTTGCTTCGAGACGATGTCACAGGTTGGAATTTTTAGAACGACTAAGTTTGATACACAAATCGTCGGATTTTGAGTTGAGCTGATCGCGGAGGTTGACCACTTGAGATTTAAGGCTTAATCCTTCAATTTTTCGTGCTTTAGATTTGTTGATAGTCGTGCGAAGGTCCACGTAGTTCGACGGGCTGTTTGTGTCTGTTGCGAGTATCGCATTCTTTCGCTTTAATAGGGAGCGCAAGTCTCCAGAATTTGTCCTTGTAATGAGAGATCGGTCTACTCCCTGCTTCATTTTGTTGTACAGGTCTTGGACTACAAACAGTGCTTCATCATCTGACGAGTCGTTGGGTGTGGTGAGTATTACTTCTACTCGTCGTCGTTTTCTCGGTTGTTCCTCGTCGGTGGAGTCATTCTCGGGAGCCAGGTTATTCACGGGAACTCTCCTGGGGCTTGTCCATCCTTCGTTTTGGGGAGATTTGGTTTGAGATTTTTGAGCTTTCTTTTCTTTGTTTTTGCTCCAACTTTTAGCGTTCTTCGGCTTCTGTAAGGGCGTTCTATCTCAATTTTACCATTGTCGATCAACTCGAGAAAATGCCCAAAAAGGACTTTACATTCCTTCGTGTCGTGTGACTTGACCTTGTGATACGAGCACCACTTGTCGGGTTCAGTAGGATTTGAACTTGTCAGCTCAGAGGAACTTGATGGTTCTGGGCGGAGTCCCGATCCCAGTGATTCCATCCCTTCTCTCGTACGACGATGGCGGAACCATGGGCCTCTTCGTCATCGACAATGCTCACATATCCTTTCTTCTGAGCAGATTTGCCAATGGAGGAATGTTGCCGAGGCTCCGGGCGCGTGTCATTCGTTCGAGCGGACGCCTGCTTCCCCGCTGCTTCTTTGGCAGCCTTTGCTCTGGTATCCTCCTCCATGCGGATAAAGTTGTGAGAACGGGCGATAGCATCCGACACTGACCTTGTTGGATTCCGGTAGAGGTCGGCGCGGAACTGCGACTTTATGTGGAGGGTGTTCATCAATGGTTCTACTGCTATGTGGCCGGGGACATCGACATTCGAAACGACGTTTTTGAACTTTTCCATAAACTTGCAGAGGCTTTGATCGTTGGCGTGAGTGAGGTTCCAGAGGTCTGAGGCAGTGGCTTCCTGACTTGAGAACATGATGTAGTTCTTGAGAAAAGCCGTGGAGAGGTCGCGGAAACAGTCGACAGAGTTTTCTTGGAGGCCAGTGAACCAACTGAGGGCCAGTCCTTTGAGGGTCTCGACGAAGAGCTGGCAAAAATCAGCGTCCTTTTCTTCGTCGGAGAAATTTGCACGCCGCATCACGATGTTAAATAACGTGACGTGGGCAGACGGGTCAGAGATACCGTCGAAATTTGGAAGGCGGAGCTTTTCCATCTTGTGAATCTGGACTCCCGCTATCTTCTGCGTGAACGGCGTCCGGAGCGATTCGGCAAGGACAAACTCTATTTGTGGCGCCAAAGTCGTTACATGATGGATTCTAGATTTGATGTCAAGGACAGACTGCTTCAGCGCGGCGAGTTCGTTTATGGTCTACGTGTCGAGGCCGCCGAGGGTTTGCACCGTATTGCCGTCGTTGGCATCTAGTGGTGTCGAAGCCGCGGCAGTTGCTCGGTTAGTGTTGAACAATTGACGTCGATACTGAGCCGTTGTAGCTTCGACGCCTCTTTGTGACTTAGTTCGCGTCTTATTGGTGGACCTTCAACTCGTTGGGTCGAATGATTTTTGTTGATGATAGCAGCCGTTGAGCAGAACGTGTTCTCTCGACGACTGATCGACCAAAAGTACTCTCAAGCCGCGTGAAGACACCGATGCACCGAACCATTAAGCCGAGCTGCTGCCATGAATAATGGGTCGGGTCGTTTATTCTTCGGGCCTTGCGGGATGATGAAATCCATCCTCTACAGTAAGATCTTGAAGTTTACAGATTCCATATAGTCAAACATCATTGTTTGCTCAAAGGCCGGTTAAGTACTTGAGTCACGGGACAAGTGTTTGATCTTTGAAAGCTGTCCAAGTGTCTACTGTCACAGCTGCGGAAACAGCATGTACATTTATCTCTCTTTATGTTTTTTTTTGATCTTATAGGTGCATATTTTTTTGGCAATTTTATTGTTTATATGTTTTGCACATTGAGTGTTTCACATGTAGATTGGTATGAACATTGAAAGTGTCTTTTACTTCTCTTCGACGAATCGTCACCTGAAAAAGAGCTTGACCAGCTAATCAGATCCTAGCGAACGTGATTGAGAATGAGGATATGAACCTGTAAAATTTGTCTCCTTCTCTCTTGAGAACTGTGTGCTACATACAGTAAAATATCAAATTAAACAGGGTTATTTAAAACTCAATAAAATATTTATATAAAATAAACACATGATAAACCATTTAAAATTTGTTAACCGAAATAAACCAAATCGAAAGTCGTATAAAATATTTGTTAAAACTGAAATAAAATACGACGATCCCAAAGAACCAAACCGTCCAGATATCTAACTACTCATCATGCTCACCTGCAAGGGGAGAAAGAGGGATAGATAATAGGAGAGTCACTCAATGAGGTATGAGATGCTAAACTGCAAACCACTGATTTGAGTAAATATAACTTCCACTATGAAAGTTTATCTCTAACATGAACACACACGACACCTAGTGCATCACACAAAACAAACAATGCGATGATAGCATATAGCTCGTTCATACACCATGCATTTCCTCATAAGGATATAAATACTCTGCGTCGCTAGTACAGTTTGTCTTTGTACCCCCGCATACCCAAATCTGCATCCCGCCCATAGATAATATGCATCGCTAGCTTAGACATTTCTGGCCCTTGCACACCATATCTGCGTCGCTAGCTCAGACATCGCTAGCTCAGACGTTTCTGGCCCTTGTTCCTACCGGTGCCACTTTCCACATTTCCACACATCCACACACGAACACACCCATATTTGGTGTCACAACCCACACATCAATCATTCACTTTACACAATCACATTGTCTTATTCATTCGCTACATTCATCTCATCATCACAATTCACATATACGGTTTATCTGTTAACAACCTAATAAGTATATGTGCTTTTATCACATCAACACAAATCAATAACTACATCTAACAGTTTTATCAAGACAACAATACACACACACACATATATATATATATATATATATCTTAACTACACCTAGACTTTATTAACAAGAGACTGCTCCTTTAGGGCTTCCAGGACATGAGAAGAGTTCGCGGCCGGGTCCTCATCTTAACTTTGTTGTCGGCTAGATTTGGATCTGAGAGACAAAGGAGAGACGGCCACGGTATCAGATCTACACTCTTAAAGTACAAAAGATGACATATGGCTTTAGGGTTTAGATCTGCCACATCCTGTGACTTACAAAGGAGAAGGGAAAGGGGAACAAGTTGATGTAAGCCTTACTTTATGGCTGAGATTAGATCTGGTTACACACAACATATTCGAGAAGATGATGAATTGGGTTACGGGATCAACAGCTCAGACTTCGGTGATGGCGGCTGATGGCTTGGGGGCGTCGGAGGTGGCTGGTCGGCGATGATGAGAGGTGATGGCAGGAATTTGCTTGAGCAAGGCTTCTCTTGTGGTCTCTCTTGTGTTTCTAACCTAAGGGAACTCCTTCTTTTATAGGGAATGGGTGGAGAAGTAGCTAGGGTTTTCCCCTTTTTGGCCTCCAGCAAGTGGGCCTTCTTTTGGGTATAACCCAAGATTTCACACCCACTATATGGGAATTTGACCCTGAATTTTGGTTGCCCCTCATGCCCGTTATTTGTCCTCGAACATTCTGGGGTGGCTGCTTTTTAACATGGCCTCGGGTTCCCATACGTCCTTCTAGATCCCAGATCTTTTCCATCTTACTAACACCATCCGAACAATATTTCTGTTTTCCACAAGTTCCTTGCGTTCTACGGTGTATGGGGTAAGACAAGTACTAGTTCTCGGATAACTCGGCGCAGCATTGAAACATTGAAAACATCGTAAAAACCTGACAGCTCCTTTGGTAATGCTAACATATAAGCTATTGCCACAACCTTTTTGTTATCATGAACGTCCCCATATACCTTGGTTTAGCTTCTTTAGCTTACGCTTTGGGTCATTCCCACATAAGGTCCTCATTTTTAGGTACACCACATCTTCTACCGATAATTTCAAATTTTTTGATGCTTGTCTGCATAACTCTTTTGGCAGTCGTGAGCCTTTATCAATCTCTCCTTGAAAATTCTACTTGCTCAATCGTTTCCTTTATCATTCATGGCTCGAGGTCACACCCCTCCCCCACTTTGGTCCAACATAAGGGTTTTTGGCATGCCCGCTCATACAACGCCTCGTAGGGTGACATCCCAATACTCTCGTGTTGGCTCTTGTTGTATTCAAATTCTAACCAAGAAAGAAACTCACTCCACTTTCCTTCTCAGTCTAACATAAACGCACATAGCATATCTTCTAGAGTCTGAATCATCCTTTTCAACTGTCTGTCAGTCTGGGGGTGGTAAGCCGTGTTGAGGTGCTCCTTTATTCCCAAGGCTTTCTGGAAGGCTTGCTAAAAGATCAAGGTGAATTTTGGATCCCGGCCGAACACGATGCTCATACGTACTCCATGTAACTGTAGGATCTCCTTCAGGTACTTCTGTGCCAGCACCTCGTCCCCATCGGTTTTCTTTATGGGTAGAAAATGAGATGATTTTGTTAGACGGTTAACTACCCATATCACATCATTCTTCCCCGTAGTCCGATTACGAAGTCGATGGTCACCATATCCCATTTCCACTGGGGTATCGGTAGCCCTTGTAACCCGCTTGGCACCCCTCTTTCGTCTATTACCAGCTGCCAAGTCCAGCACCCAAAGATCCAAGAGTCAACATCCTTTTCATCCCATCCCAATGGTAGTAACTCTTCAGATCTTGATACATATTTGTTTTCTCTAGGTGAATGAAATTGTGACTGTTACGCCCGCTGGAAAACCTTGCTCTTCAGGTTGACTCTCCTGACACGCACACTTGGTTTTTGAACAAGATGGTGCCATTTTTAGCATTGCAGTATCCAACTACCCCTTTGATAACCATTTCTTGCAAACCCACATTCCTCCGTTTAGCTTTCCTGATTTACCATAACAGGCCAGCTTGATCCACTGCTTCAATTCTGCATTATTTTTGTTCACCAGCGCAAGCTTCTGGGCCACCTTTTCTCCAGAGACATATTCCCTCCTCTGACTTAAGGCATCAACTACCGGGTTTGACTTTCCTGGTTGGTACTAGATTCTCAAGTCATAGTCTGCCAGCAACTCCATCCACCTTCGTTGCCGCAGATTCAGATCCCATTCGTTGAAAATGTACTTCAGACTTTTATGGTCCGTAAACACCAACACCTTCTCTCCATACAAGTATGCCCGCCAGATTTTTAAGGCAAACACTACAACATCGAGTTCCATGTCATGCGTAGGGTAATTAATCTTGTGCTTCCTCAACTGTCTTGATGCATATGCTATAACTCACTCGTCTTGCATAAGCACACACCCTACACCCACTCCTGAGGCATCCATATATACCACATATGGTGTGTAGGGTCAGGGTAAGACCAGTAATGGCATTTGGGTTAGCTGTCTATAAAAGTGTTCAAACCCCTTTTGCAAGTCCACTCGAACTTGACATCTTTCCCGGTCATTCGAGTAAGTGGCTTTGCCATGGAGGCAAAACCTGGGACAAAATTTCGATAACATCCTGCTAACCCTAGGAACTGTGGACCTTGTAACATTGCATGACAATTGATTCATGCACATGGTGCTGTAATCCCTGATGTGATTGATGTTGCTGCGATGAATGACTTTGAGCTGAGCCATGAATGATATTATTGGGTAGTTAGGACCCCTTTCAGGGTCTTCCTCACGAAGATCCCATAAACCACATCGAATAATTTAGGATCTAGTCTCAAGAAGTGAGCAACATGAACTATATGAATACCACATTCTCTGCAAGATTTTGCCCCACTTTGTTTTCCGGGATGCATTTAGCTGGCTCAATCAGCTGCACCCATGATATCTAACCTACTGGGAGGACAATAAAATTTTATTCCTCTATGAATTTCTCGATGATGATGCAGCAACTCGAGAAAGGGAGCTTGATGATAAGATGGACAAGCTCATTGAAGGTTGGCAGAAAAAGGTAGACAAACTGAACCAAAGAGAGATTGTCGATCTCATTATGGCAAAGGGAGATGAAAATCATGGATCTTGAGAGCCATGCAGAGTAGACAACGCTGGTACTGGTTACCCGACCTCAATGTTGATCGACACAAACTCCTGATGTCGGTCGACACTTCTTGAAATCCCTGAAAGATCGAGTTATCGTCATGACATTGCAAACTCGAAACTTTAGTACCGATATATCAAGCTGCTATCTTGTCCTGGATTTGAATAGAGAAATCACCATGGAAGATTTCTTGGAGCTAGAGGATGAAGAACTACCTCAACTATTGGATTTGGATTTGAGTAGAGAAATCAATATGGAAGACTTCTTGGAGCTAGAAGAATGGTTTGAAGATGTGGACCAGAACTTGAAACTGAAGCTTGACATCGATCGGCACCCTACATGAAAAGATCTTGAGACTTCACTAAAAGTTAGCATCGATCATCACCCAACTGATATCGATCGACACCCATGGTTGGATGAAATATAATTTGTTTGATAGTTATAGGATGCAACTAAGAAGAATTTGCCAAAAATGACTAAAATCTCAAGTGTAATTAAGTTAGTAGCATTGACATTGACATAATTAAACGGGTGACATTTAACACTCAATTGACATTATATCCCTTATTTCTATAAGTTACCGGTGACAAATGATAAAGAGATGATGTTGACACTAACTTATCTGGACCACATAAACAAACATAGAAGAAAGAAGATGAATGCATAAATAAGTTAATGCTTACAAAATTGCACTATACAATTTTATCTCGGTTGCATATGTATTTTTTATATATTATATAAATATTAATTATATAATATATTTGGACTTGTAAACTAGAAATTGATAAATTGTGAATTTACGAGGTTGCACGTAAACTATTCTATCTCAGTTGCATATATACTATTTTATCTCATTGACATAGTATATTACCAAATCTTTGGTGAGAACTATACATATAAAAACAATCACAACTGCTAAATAATATGCTAAACATCTACTTAGTAAATCTTAATCCTAGTTAGGGAATTATAAACTCAAATACAATCTATAAATTATTTTATCATATTAAATTCATGAAGGCATATTTACTTGGTTTGAAAAGTTGTGTATGCTCTACTCCATACAGTCTAAATAGTATGGTAAATCTTAAACCCAAATTTTAGAAGATGTGTAACTCTGGAAGGGACACGACTTACTTAGGTGATTACCATGCACTATTGACAACAGTGATGCCAAAGGCATCAATATTACTTACGTAAGTACCACATACGTTTTAACTAGGCACAATAAATATATCGATTAAATTAGAACAATTTGTAATAAATGGTGTATTTCATTTACTTCACACAGTCAAACCAAAATGTTATATTCCTTATCAACAAAATAGTACAATACGCCAACTCCATTACAATCCCCAAATAATAAACCATATCCCAACTCACCTCCAGCCCCTAAATACTAAACCTTAAATCATAATTACTAAATCTTAAACTCAAATAGAATGTATATAATATAGTTTACTATTCTCAAATATTTACTTAGTAAATCTAAACCTTAGGTAAGAACCTATAAATTCAAAATACAATTTATAAATTGTTTTCTAATATTAAACTTAAATTTATATTTACTTGGTTAGCAAGTCGCATATATTATATTTCATATATTCTAAGTAGTATATTAAATGAATTTTTCAAATAACCGAATTTTTTCAACACTCGAAAAAATGAATTTCATATTACAATCAATCACAAAATGACAAAGAAGAGAACTATCAAATTTAAAAATATGATATATTATTACATTTTTAAAGAGTAGTATAGGAATATGTCTCAAACAATATAGTAACCTTATATAAATAGCTACACTTAAGAATATATATTATACTATTCCGTTCACCGAATATATAATAAACGGCAAGTTCACCTTCTTCAATTCATCTTTCTTAGACATGTTGATACACATTTATTTCGCTCATCATCATTACTTTCACCACCACACACAGATCATCATCATCTCTTCCTTTTTCTGACACGGTGATGCTTTTACCGATCCGCCACCGATTCGCCGTCGTTATTTTTCACCATTGGATCTGTAAAAAAAAATAGAAACAAAAAACAGAGTATGAAAACAAAATCATAATTATGAGAATCAATAATTTAAAAATCAAAGATTGTGAGAATCAATATACACTGAAAATAGAAATCGCAACGTTGTCTCATCTTTCTCTACGGTGCCATCTTCTCCTTCAAACTCAATTCCGCAAACCTGGAAACCAGGTTTTTTCCTCTCTTTGAGATGAGTGATTTCTGTTTGTACATATGAAGAATAAACAAAGAATGGAGGAAAAAAGGAAAAAAAGAGAAAAAGATATGCACCAATGACAGCCACAATTTATTAGATCATTTATTCAATAATTATTTTAATAGATAATTTTTAGCAGGTTACACAGGTAAAATAGAGGGGTAATATAGCATTATTACATAAAATGCATATATTGTAGATGAAAGTTAGAGATTTTAGTTATCAAATGAATAATAATTTGTTTGATAGTTATAAGATGCAATTTCCCTTTTTTATTTCTCTTTTTTTCATTATCAAAAATTACGTAACCGTTAAATTTCGCAATGAACTTTGTAAAGGATCATGATTTCCTATCAAAACGAATGAATCAAAGTTATTCCGGTTAGATTGAAGAGCATATTAGTCTATCTCATCAGTTTCGAATCCATCCCACCTTGTATTATGGGCACTTACATCGGAACTGCTGTGTAGATCCAATTTTAATGGGTTTAAGAAGATGAAGAATTAGATAAGAAATTGGTTTGGGGAAGATGAGCAGAAATTTTTTGTAATATATTCTATACTATTCTATTTTGATTGAATAGCATATTGGGACATACCATCAGTTTCAAAGCCATCCCTCTGTGTATTAACTGCACTTACATCGGAACCGTTGTTTATTCTGCAGATCCGATTGGAAAAGGGTTATGATAGGGTCTGATATTTACCACTATTGTGCCATGATAGCAGCCATATTTACTATTTATTATATGTGTTTGGAGTATGTTTTAGAGTGTTTTCAGGTTCATGTACGTTCTAGAGAACTTTAGTGATTCTGGAGTTTTTAGAGATGCAGAATTGCACAGATGTGTCAAATGTTTAGCTATGGATGGAGACTTTCCCACGGTGAGATTGATCTGATATTTTGATATATTTTTAATTTTTGCGTTAGATTTCCAATGACACTGGTTTGGGATCCACCTAACGGTTAGATTTAAAGTTATACCTGTTTTACTGGAGAGTAGTTTGTCTGCCTTGCGAGTATCAGCTGTCGAGAAGATGAATGAGTGTCGATCGACGGAACAGCCTTGGTGTTGATCGATGGTGATCCCAGAAGACAGTTCTTACATGTTTTATGACCGACTTAAGTCCAGAAACAATCACAAATTACCATAATGCCCTTGGACGACTTAAAACCTTATTTATATGTTTTCTAAGCCATTGTTGACGGCTATGCATTAACTTACCAAGCTTTCTTTTATTCATTGTTCTAGAGTTATGAGAGAAAGAAGGAACTCCTTCAGAGTACTCCTGGAATTCCTTTAGTTATTTATATTATATATATTCTATTCATATATGATTTATGTGACAAAGATCATGTCTGAGTAGATCTCTTGTTAGGTTTAGGGTTTATTAATGGTATTGATGGATTAGCCAAACAATAGAATTGCTAGGATGATTATTAGATCTATCAATAGAATTGTATTTATTTCTTGTGTTCTAGAGTAGCTAATTAGAACCCTGATCATAGGATAGTTAGGCGCAAGCGAGAGCATGGTCTACTACCAGAATTAATCATGTTGAGCTAGGTTGCTAGAAACAAACGAGAGTTGATTTAGTTAATTTAGTGAACTTATCGAATTAGGTCATAAAGCTTGACTCAAGAGACCATCTATCGATGCAGGATCATTGCCATCGATCGATGGTCATTATGTGTCAACAAGCGAGAGCTGAGACATCGGACTTAGTCAATAAATTAAACTCACAGCGAGAGCTGGTTATCTTTATATTAGATATCGAGTTATATGATTAATGCCCTTAGCTTCTATCCTCTATAATCCACTTGCATGAAACCCTAGATCTAACTATTTATTATTATTATTTACTTACCAATCAATCAATTATTTGCTATAGTTTATTTACTGCTTATTAATATATTTGCCTAGCTTAATCGCGATTGTATTGAGTTTATCGTGTGCTCACGCTCCTTGTGGATTCGACCCCTAAACACTAAAATTTGATCTCTCTTGGCGAGTGTAGTTTGTAGGGTTAATTTGATAGAGTTTGCATTGAAATATATAAAAACCCTCTTGTCAAATTTGGCGTCGTTGCCGAGGAGCAGTGATTCGCCATTAGACTCAATTTGTTTGATTTAGTCTAGGTATTTTTCTATATTAGTTTACTTACATAAAACTTTTTCTTGTGTTTCAGGTACATACATATTAGTACCAGGAAGCAATGAAGAAAGGATTTTTGGGTTCCCCAAAAAAGGAACCTGCTAATTTGCACACGATCCATAAGTCTACGAGGGTAGTCGACACCCTCCAGGCATTGATCGCTAGCAAAGAGAAGCGAGCATCGATCGATACCAATACTAAACCGTCGATCAATACAAACATCCTGAAATCGATCGACACACACTTCACCGTCGACCGATACTAACATCAGTACCTAGATCGACGCCCACACTTTACCGTCGATCGATACTATTTGTGGGAAGACAGAGAAAGACAAGCATCGATCAATAGCAGAATTGATCAGGCATACTCAACTCTATCTTAACAGGTCTGCGATTCAACCTCGAGAAACTCAGGGGATCGACGGACATATAAGACCTGCATATTTTAATCATGTGCGCGAGCACCCCTTTCATGGCCTTCCCCATGAAGATCCCATGGACCACCTTGAAACACTAGAGGATTTTTTGTTTAGCATCTCGGAGCATGAAGGAACTACTGACTATCTCCTCTGCAAGTTATTAAGTATTTACTCTCTGAGAATGCAATTGTTTGGCTGAAACTTCTACCACCATGATCTTTCACTACGTGGAACGATGTCAAGACTGCGTTTCTGACTAATGTTTTTGATGATGCAAAGACCGAAGAGCTAAGGGATAAGATTTTGACATTCCTTCAAGGACCTACTGAAGGGTTCAGAAGTTTTTGGGACAGATTTAGTGGGTACCAAAAAGACTGTCCACATCATGGTTTCATGGAGGTTCAACTGCTGAGATTTTTCTGCAAGGGTATTAATGTGCAGTACCATATGATGCTGGATTAGGCAAGCGAAGGGAACTTTGAAACCAGGACTCCAGAGAAAGCTAAGAGACTGATTCAGAACTTTGTGTCTAGCAACAATATCAAGAATATGGATACTCACAGGATGCAATCATGTGTTATGAATAATGACAAGATCATTGAGGTAGAGGGAAAAACTGATTTTGTACATGAAGTCTCGTTGGTGGAACAAGTTACAGAAAAGGACGAGAATCATATATATTGGAGGATGAAATCTATTCTGAAACGAGTTATAGAAATTCAGCAGATGACAAGTGCATACTTAAATCTGAGGTTGGATTATATCCACAAAGATCTGAATAGAAAATTTGAAGCTTTGGACGCCTATGCCATGATGCTAGACACCCAAGTTTTTCAGACAGCAGAAGTTGTAAAGAAGCAAGAAGTTCTGGTTAAAGAGAATGTTGAGGAGAGCAAGAGCATTGAAGAGTGTATAGGAACAATAAGAATTCAGAGCCACTCAGACTTTGCCACACGACACCCGCATCCTTCCAGCTTGTACTGTGTTAAAACGCACACCGTCGATCAACACCAACAAGCTAACATCGGTCGACATCAATGAGCGACCAACGATCGACATCAGCAACCAAGCATCAATCGACACCCGCCCATGTCAAGCCCAAATGCACACTACTCATCAACAAGGCCAACAATGAACACCAATCATCAGGATGTCGATACACCAGAACAAGGGCAATTGATCCCAGCTGAAACCTCTTTCGTTGGCAGTATCAATCGACGGTACACACCATATATCGATCAACACCAACAAGACGACATTGGTCGACATCAATGGGTAACCAACGATCGACAACAACAACAGAGAAACGATCGGCACCCAAGGGAGTGAATCGATCGACAAACACCACATGATATCGATTGACATCCATCATTGGACGAAGAGCCATGTTACATGATTGAACCAGAAACGGTTGAGGAGAGAATGCACGAGTCCAAGGGTTCACACCTTGTTGTTCCAAAACATCTTCAACCACATATTTGTGTAGAAGAAGTTGTTGGGATTCACAAAAGAGTGAAGTTGATACATGACCCTATGAAATTTGGGGTTCCTTGTGCTATATTGGAAGTTGAATTTCCTATCCCACCAGATATAGGTACACATCTAGGTTTCTACAATGGGGTATTTGATGATCATATGTTTACAGTAGCTTCTCAGAGAGGGTCAAGATATAGAGGTGGAGTCGATAAAGGGCCAACAGAAGCAACATCGATCGATACCGACCACATACCATCGATCGACACCGATCAGACACCATCGATCGACAGCAACACTAGAGATTCGATCGACATCAGGCGTGTATCAGAGCATAATGGGTTCGATGTGTGTGGAAATCATTTTGAAAGGGACACCATCACAAAATCAAACAAGTTTGGGGGAAACAAGAGGAAGAATTGGAAGAAGAGAAAAAGGACCAAGGACGATCCCCAATTATCATTGATTCTCCACTTCTCAGATGGTGTCAGGAAATACAGAGTGCGCAGCAGATGTTTTTCACAGCCATTTGCAAAGCTCCGAGCACTCCTTATTGCTGAGATGATAGACAAAAGAGAAGAGTCTGTGGAGACTTTCACAAAAAGGGTGATGAAGCTTTAGAGAGTAGACATTGAGAGTTGTTTTGGAGCAAGTTCTCATTCTCATATAGACTGAATCAGACCTCCAAATTTAGTCAATAGATTAAACTCGCAGCGAGAGCTGGTCGTCTTTACATTAGATATTGAGTTCTATGATTAATACCCTTAGCTTCTATCCTCTATAATCCACTTGGCTGAAACTCTAGATCTAGCTATTTATTATTATTGTTTACTTACCAATCAACCAATTATCTGTTATAGTTTATTTACTGCTTATTAATCTATTTGCCTAGCTTAATCGTGACTGTATTGAGTTTATTGTGTGTCCACGCTCCCTGTGGATTCGACCTCTAAATACTACAATTTGACCTCTCTTGGCAAGAGTAGTTTGTCGAATTAATTTGATAGAATTTTCATTGAAATACATAAAAACTCTCATGTCAGGTTACCTGCGGGAGACAAAAAAAGGTAATGTAGCCAAAAAATATTTGTTTCCAAATTCATTTAGGATTTTTCTATTTGGCTCCTTAAACCCAAACCTCTCCATGACAGTGTCTATGATGTCTTCGTCTGTTACCCAACATGAGTTATGGGTTTATGTGTGTAGGAGAAAGTGATGTATGATCTAATATGACTATACTATATTACAGACTTTAATACTATAGTTACCAAGTTTAGATGAAATCGTTCACTTTGCAAATATAGATCGAAATATATGCAATCCGCGTGTATCCTTGTGATGGATGGTGTTAATTATTTGCCTACAACATATGGAAAATGTTAGTATTATACTGTACAAACTATGGGTGTGTCGTGTATTGAAATGTATGTGGTGTAGTAAATATTATTTTTAAATCTTATGCTCTACTGAATTCTAAAGCATACACTATATAAGACAATTTCATAGTATACTTAAATACATATACTATTTAGTAATATTCGGAGCAGTTCAATATAAGTTGTGTAATATTCGAAGTTGTGACTATACTATATGATATGTTCTACTTGTGAACTTTTTCAGGTTTAGCGTGTGTTGTGACGGTTGTTCTCCTGGAAGCCAATGTGACAGTGCAATTTAATCGGTGCGACACGCTCACAAAAGCCACCCTTGGGTGCACATCATATACATGTGCGGTTGCAGCATTTTCCAGCTTCAGCTTGGACATACACATGAAATAAACTATTTTGTGCCATTTGCTTTCACCTTCATTAGTCTTATCTATTAACAAATGATGTTTCATTTAATTTTTCCGACATATTGCTCTCTCTCTCTATCATGTAAACGTTTTTTCATGGCAGCACCTTTGGGACAAAACTAAATTTGGATCCTAGTACGGTTGTTATGTATGTTAACATTACTAAGCTAGCACACTAATTTTGACTCCCTCTCCCAAATTGGTAAAGTATTTTTGGGCATACACAGAAATAAAAAGCTTATGTGTTTGTGTCGAGTATTCTATACTATGCCGTAACCATGTATAGTCTAGACACGTAATGGATGAAACCCAACCTCGTAACTGATTAAATCATTTGTGGGACTATACTATATAGTATGTAGTATAGTACGACAACTTCAGGTTTGGAGTGTCAACATCACGCGCATGCGCCTGAAAGAATATTTTGGTCACATTTGTGCGCAAATTGTCCCATCCGTCCCGCGTTACTGTAGTATGACCATATTCTTCATTATTTTGCATTTTATGAATATTCAGCAAATTCACCTTTTTGTTTTTACTTTTTCAAATTTTCTTTTAAAAATTCAAAAATGCATTTTAAAACTGTTTTAGAAATTTTTTTATCAAATTTTTAATATTTATCTTTTATTATAAAAAAATCTAAACCTCAAACCCAAAACTTCACTACTTAACTCAAAACCTTAAGTATAGATTAGTTAACCTTATGGGTATAAGCGTATATTTATCTCTTTAATGAAACATTTTGGTCATTTTACTCCTCGGATGCTATATTTGTAACAAAAACTTTTTTAGAGCTATCTTAGGGTATTTCTCGATTTTAATTGACCAACGGGAGAATTAAACGGAGTTAATATCTCCAATGTTTACGTTACTTTTTGGATTAATGAAATTAAGTTTGTGATGTTAAGTACATAACACCGTTCAATTGAAAGATGTTGTCATGCATTATATTATACATTAGTTTAGTCTGCATAGCTCCATGTGGTGGTTAATACCTCAGGTAACCATCAATTATTTCAAAAATAAAAAATGCTTAAGTTTTTTTTTGACACTAAACGACTATTGTATTATTTAAATAAAAAGTAGTTTGGGAAGTCATAACTGAATATGTGAAGGGTTTATTTGTGTAATAGTCAAAAAAAAAATTGGTTTTGTAGAGAGAAGGTAGAGAGATAAGAAGAGAAAAGAGGAGAGAAAGTGAGTTTTTGGTTACTTAATTAATTTAGAGTTTTTGTTTAGTCATAAGGTGCAGTTTCCCATATGTGAATGTCTTTTTAGTCTAGTAGTTTGACTAATAGTTTATTGATACTTTTACATCAAGAGGCCTGGATGTCGAGCTTCAGAAAAGCAAATTATCTCCTATATATTAATTGAGAAGTCACTTTGATTTTTGTTGACGTGTCGTTCATAGAAGAGATTTTCCATTAATTGTTATAATTTGATTGGTTGATGGTTTTTATTTTTTTATTTATTTAATTAAAGTTTTTAAAAGGAAACTAACTTTAGAATTACCTAATCTAATATATGTTTCCAAACATACAATTAAACATCTTAAATATATATATAATTAAATATCATATATTACATTATATAAATTGAAAATACTCATATGATACTATATAAACAATTATAAAAATGGGTTTTAATATATTTATGTTAGAGTTGCTCAAAAAATATGTTTATATTAGTAGTGAATACAATAAATCATAAATTTCAGAAAACTAATTAATGTAAACCTAATAATATTAATTAAACTCACTCATTCACTATATAATATATATATATATGTTATATATATTTTTTAAAAATGTTTCAAATAAATGTAGAACATTCAAATATATAATTGTAACAAATTCTCATCATTTTCCAATAATAATGTGATATCATAGATAAGTTATAACTTTTAGAAATGAGTAAAATATTTTTATATTTTAAAACATAAAATTATATGGTAAGTCATTTAAAATTATATTAATCAAGAAATATTATTTAATTCATCTATTAATATAAACAGATGAGTTAAAATTATTATATAATAAGTCACTTAAAATTATATTATATGGTAATTCATTCAAAATTATTATATAGTAAGTCATTTAAAATTAAATTAATCAAAGTGTTTTTCACATGCTTTTCCTAGAGTTAGTACTCTATTAATATTATTCATATAGCTTTGATTATAATAAAATTAGCATGCTTGTTTTGAATAGTAAAAAAGTAAAGGAGACATAAATAAAAAAATAAGAGGGAAGAATAATAAAATATGTTTGTTGTGTTGTTAGTTCTTTTATATTCTTATGTATTTAATTTTATATATTTTTCGAGATGCATGTATTTTTTGTGTTACTATAAATGTGAACTAATTAGTTTTATATGTTTTTACAACACTGTGACAAATTGATTAAAAAAGATCAATAAAAATATGTTCTACAATTGTTAAAGTCAAAAATAAAAATATAATGTAAATTGCAAGTATGATAAATTATTTAAAATAATGAAATGTATATTTTGCGGTATAATAAACTTTTAAAATGTATAATAATAAAATTATAAAAAATTATATAAATAAAAATATTTTATTTGATATAATATTGGATCTCACATTAATATTAAGTATATATGCCTAAAATAACAACATTTTGTTATTTAAAATTTAAAAATTATTTTTTCTTATTATTTAATCATATTTAATTAAAATAGGTACGTTTTAAAAGAAGAAATGATTTGTTAGCCCATTTAAATTTTATGTTAAACACTAAATAAAAAATAAGTGAGAAAGTTTGATTTGTGATTTGATAAAATTATGAGAGAAATTACTTAGGGTACCATTTTCCTAATATATGTTTTCATGTTTACATTAACAAAATTTATTCTTGGTTTTAAAGAGATAAATCATACTATATATTAATTGAGAAATTACTTAAGTGACCTTTTCTTATATATTTTTAATAGTTTAAGTTTTAAAAAATAGTTATAATTTGATTGTTATTGACGTTTGTTAGTATTTATTTTAATTAGATCTAAAAATAAAAGGTAACTATATAACTAATTAATAAAAATTACCAAATAACACAAGTAATATTACAAATAGTGATATATAGTAAATAATTGTAGAATTGGATAAATAATATATATGTTTTATAAATTTCTTTTTCTTTATTAATTATTTATATTTAATTAAATAAAATACTTTAATTTTTTATTGAAAGAAATTTAATGGTTATATATTCTTATATAAAAGAATTAGATTTTTAGTTAAAGAATTGTTAGAACTTTTTATGTTTTCTAAATTCTACACAAAAGCGTTTACAAAATATTTTCATGATAAAAGCATCTCATCATTGTATTGTCCTATATAAAAAAAATATTTATTTTATTTTATTTTTTGAAAGCTAGAGTATTCCTCGTTTCTTCAAGTTTTAAAATAAAATATTAAGTAATTCTATAATAAATTATCTCAATTGATTATAATATTACTTTTCTATAAGAAATATTTGTAATGACTAAGGTTTACATTGTTGAATTATTTTAAATTTTACAGGTCTTCTAAAAATATATACTGAAATTTTTGATTATCCAACTATTTTAAATTAATTAAAATTTTAAATTTTAATTATTATTCAAAAATTATAACAATGTAACCATAATATATATTTTCATATAATATAATTACCCGCAAAATTGCGGGTAAACACCTAGTATATACTAAATGAGAAAAAAGTTTACATAAGATTTTCAGCATGGTGTAAAGAATACGGCAAAGTATAGATGGCATAGAGTGATACAGTTAGACGTCAATCCTCGTAAAATATATAATATTGTTGAAAATATTTTTTTCATAATTTGTATAGCATAATTAATTAGGTAATTCTCTCAAATAACTCATTTAAGTTGTTGTTACAAAAAAAATGACGAAAAGAAATTTCATTAAATAGACAAAAGACTCTTCTACCTTTTGCTTTATAAATATATAAACAATATAATTAAATTAAAAAATTATAATTTCTAATTATATGTTTTCAAATTTGAATTTTTTATATTTTACAAAAAAAATCAAAAGTTTATTTTATTTTTAAAATTTTCTTTTGAAATTAGAAAATAATTTTTAAATTTAAACTTTTATATTAGTTTTATATTTTAAATTTTAAATTCTTCTCCAAAGTCCCATTCTTTAACTTATAAGTTTATATTAGTCAATGTAAATGTATAAATATGTATTTATCTTTAATTGAATTTTTTTTGTTATTCTTTTGGACAATTCTCTTAAATAGCCATTTTTAATTTTTTACCACAAAAATAGCCCTCGAAAAATAAAATGACCAAAATAGCTTTTTAAAAACTTTTATTTTTTGATTTTTATTTTTTGAAATTTGAAACTCTATCCCCAAACTCACCACTTAACTCTAAACTTAAGTCTAAATTAGTTAATCATAGAGATATAAATGCATTTTTAGTTTCTAAAAAAACTATATTAATCATTTTCTACAGTAAAAATTATTTTTATGAAAAATAAAGTAAAATGGGTTATATAAGAGAATTTCTTTATTCTATCCATTCTTTTAGATGTATTTTTCATGAGAATAAAATAAAAAGTATTATCCTAGAAAATTTCTTTAATTAGTTTTATTTTTTTTAGATCAACAATAGCATAATTAATTAGTGTTAAGAAGAACGGGGAAGAGGGAAGAAATCAAGGAACGTTTGGTTCTTGGAGTCTTTAGCCTTACGAGAGGGAAAACTCGTTATCTTCGTCCCTCCCTCTACAGAAAGAAAGAAAAAAAACGAGAGAGAAAGAGAGAGAGATCGCAAAAGAATGGAGAAACCAAAACGCCCTTCAAACACCGTTCTTCCTTACGAAACACCTAGATTGAGAGATCACTACCTCCTGGGCAAAAAGCTAGGACAAGGCCAATTCGGCACCACCTATCTCTGCACGGAGAAATCAACCTCCGCTAATTACGCGTGCAAATCAATCCCAAAGCGCAAGCTAGTCTGCCGCGAGGATTACGAGGATGTGTGGCGCGAGATTCAGATCATGCATCATCTCTCGGAGCACGAAAACGTTGTTCGTATCAAGGGGACTTACGAGGATTCCGTCTTCGTTCACATCGTTATGGAGGTTTGCCAAGGAGGTGAGCTTTTCGATCGGATTGTTTCAAAGGGTCATTTCAGCGAGCGCGAGGCCGTGAAGCTTACCAAGACGATTCTTGGTGTTGTCGAGGCTTGTCATTCGCTTGGTGTTATGCATAGAGATCTCAAACCTGAGAATTTCTTGTTCGATAGTCCTAAGGATGATGCCAAGCTTAAGGCTACCGATTTTGGTTTGTCTGTCTTCTACAAACCAGGTTTGCTTTTTTTCTATTAAAGGCTGAGTTTCTGAAACTTTATGTGTCTTTGGTTCTCTTGTCTCATCGGATAAATTGTCCCTTTTTTTTTGTGTTTGCTTCTTCAGGACAATGTCTATATGATGTAGTTGGAAGTCCGTACTATGTTGCACCCGAGGTTCTAAAGAAATGTTACGGACCTGAAATAGATGTGTGGAGCGCTGGTGTTATCCTCTACATCTTACTAAGCGGTGTACCTCCTTTCTGGGCAGGTTTGTCTTCAAAAGCTAACAGCCTTTTCTTACTTTAGTTCTTTTTCTTTTTTTTCTTTAAATGATGATGGCTGCATCTCTCTCTCTCTCTCTCTCTTTCTCTTGGCGTTTACAGAAACCGAATCTGGAATCTTTAGACAGATATTGCAAGGGAAGTTAGATTTCAAATCTGACCCATGGCCTAGTATCTCAGAAGCTGCTAAAGATTTGATCTACAAAATGCTCGAGAGGACCCCCAAGAAACGCATTTCTGCGCATGAAGCCTTGTGTAAGTTTAGCTCTCAGTGGTTTATAAACTGTTTTGTACATTATTAAGTAATGAGTTTTTACTTGCAGGTCACCCATGGATTGTCGATGAACTTGCCGCACCAGACAAGCCTCTTGATCCAGCAGTCTTATCGCGACTAAAGCAGTTCTCACAAATGAACAAGATTAAGAAAATGGCTTTAAGGGTATAAGTTGGAATTGAATATTTACATTCGCTTTTTCTTTCTTTTTTCCTGATTTCTGTCTTTGACTACAAACAGGTGATTGCTGAGAGACTTTCAGAGGAAGAAATTGGAGGTCTAAAGGAATTATTCAAAATGATAGACACAGACAACAGTGGAACGATTACGTTTGAAGAGCTTAAAGCAGGGTTGAAGAGAGTTGGATCCGAGCTGATGGAATCAGAGATCAAATCTCTTATGGATGCGGTAACAAAAAAAAAACAAAAAAAAGAAATAAACTTTCCTTCTGTTTTCAAAAATATTTTTTTTTTCAAGAAAACCATTTTGTTTTGAGTGAAGGCGGATATAGATAGCAACGGTACAATAGACTATGGAGAATTTCTAGCAGCGACATTACACATGAACAAGATGGAGAGAGAGGAGAATCTGGTGGCTGCATTTTCATATTTTGACAAAGATGGGAGTGGATATATCACTATTGATGAGCTTCAGTCAGCTTGCACAGAGTTTGGCCTATGTGATACACCTCTTGATGACATGATCAAGGAGATTGATCTTGACAATGTATCTAAAACCCACTTGTTTCTATATTCTTTATTATATATAAATGATATATTGAGTTTGAATTGTATGATTTGGTAGGACGGAAAGATTGATTTCTCGGAGTTTACGGCGATGATGAAGAAAGGTGATGGAGTTGGGAGAAGCAGAACTATGATGAAAAACTTGAACTTCAACATGGCTGACGCTTTTGGAGCTGATAACCAAAACGCTGAAAAATCTGATGATTGACACATCAATTTCATCTACATATTTCATTTTTAATTTTTACCATAAATACATTTTCATTTTAATTCTTATAATTTTTTTTGGAACTAACAACACGTAATACACTTTTCCCCTTGTTATTTTTTGTAGATGAGCAACTTCCTGATTTTTTTCCCTAATGTAGTTCATTTTGCTTAACAAGAATTGTTTAAATTCCAACGAAATGAATTGAAGGCGAGCAAATCCAGTGTTTTAGTTTGTTTTTTCTCGGCTTTCGAAAATGTGAAACCATACATGTAATGATTAGTTAGGCTTTAACTTAATATTTTAATTTTATTAATTTTAAATCACTAATTCTAATTAATTATGATATAATTTTATTTTTAAAGTTAAAGCATATTATATAACCTACCACCTTATTTTATTGTTGGTTCATGTTTTATTTATTTTTTCTTAAAAACAACAATTTTACGTAATTTATATTTTTTTAAAAAAATTAGCCTGCAAAATAACATGCAAATACAACAATAAAACTACATACTAAATCATAACACCAAACTTCAACATCTACCGTTCAACCAATCGTCCTCATAACCATTTTTAATTTGTTTTTGTTTTGATTTGCTTAATTGTATTTTTCAGCATTTATTTTGGTTCGATTTTTATTGAAAATATAATAACGATTAATGCAAGATTTTTTACATGAATACTAGTATAATAATATATGTATTTAAGTATATATGAGTTTAATTCATATATAGAGTCAGAGAAAAAATGTATAAATCAAGAAAATCTTATTATTAATTGAAAAAATATTAAATGAAAACATTATAATTTGATTGATAAATAAATGTGATTTGGTAAATATAACATATATTGATGAATCACATGTGAATCAATAACACTTAAGATTAGTCTCTTTAAAATTACTGACATAGCTAATCTAAGATTAACTTTTTTCTTAAGTTGTTATTAATTATCGTTTTTTAAATCTCAATTTGTGTTAATATATCATTTATTTATCATAATCAAGACTCGATAGATTGTTATTTTCAAATTTTCGTTTAGTTCTCAATCATCATAATTTCAAATCATATATTGTAAAATTTGCTGTATAAATCTAAGTTACATTGTTGGTGTAAGTTATATATATAGTTTAGATATATAAAATGGAAAAATTGCCAAAATTGACCTAAAACTTGATTTTAAATGCAAATCTAAACCCTTATTTGAATGAAATGCAAAAGTACCCCAAACCAAACAAAAAACAGTGTAAAATTGTCAAAAGCCCCTTATGACCAAACAAAAAAACATTGTGTTTTTTACGAATTTAACCCCAGTAAGTCGTCTGCGCAATTTCTTAGATCTTCTGCGAGACAACTTTCTAGACGACTTCGTGGAAGTCGTCTGGAATTTTTTCTGGACGACTTCCAGGATGTCGTCTGGAAGAGTAAGTCTTAAAAATAATTTATAAATTTTTTGAAAAATATTTTGGCAGGGAAAAAATGTTTATAATGTAATTATAAACATTTTTAAATGATATAAATTAAGATCTAGTTAAATTGAATTGATTAAATCTAGATGAGATGAATGAAGTAAGTGATGGTATTAGTTGGTTAAGGGTTTGGTGATATATGTTGTAGTATTGTATGTATATATAGGGGTAAGAGGTTGGAAGCTTAACTTTTCTCTTGGAAATTTTATATTTGAGGTATATGTGTTTATATTTGTGTATATTAAACACTTTTAAAGTTGATATTAAGTTTAATGAAGTGTTTAAATGTTATTTTGTTAGTTATTTGAGTTAGGTTTTATATTATAGGGTTTCAGACGACTTCCTGGAAGTCGTCCAGTTTTTAGACGACTTACCCGGAAGTCGTCCAAACCGTACATAACTTTTACTTTTACCAAATTACATTTATCTAACCACTTTTTTACCGAAAATATAAATAGTTATTTTTTTCCACTGTTATTTTCACTGTTTACTAAGAAAAAAAAAAAAATCCTAGCCGTTTTCTCTCCAAGGCAATTTCAAAGGCGATTTTTCCGTCAAAACCGTAACCGTCTTCCGTCGACACCTCTAGCCGTTTTCCATCGATCTCACTACCCGTAACCTCATTTATGCCGTCGAATATCGTTTCTCCATCAC